>CAEFZY010077078.1:0-51134 GCA_903066815.1 Brachyrhaphis roseni
TATATATATATATATATATATATATATATATATATATATATAAAGAATTTTAATCATCTTTGTATGCTAACATACTAAGATTAAGATATAAAATCTCTGATTTCAGTCCCAGAAAAAGCTAAAGAAAGTGTTTTTGAGCAAACCAAACTCAGCTACACCAGTTATGTCAGGAAGAATCGTATGAAATTTCAGAAAATGTTGAAAGACACCCAAAGAGCTCCAATCGTTTTGGTTACACTAAGTGACTCTAAACAGCAACAGTTTTTTATGAGTACAAGTCATAGACCGAGGGAAAAGGTTTTTGTATGTACATGATAATATATTTTTTTACATTCGTGAAATAGAAAATTATGTAAGAGAGAAAAAAACACTGCTGTGAATTTGCTTGAGTGTTTTCTTATAAACAAAATCATGTACATCCATTCCCCCTTGGGGTTTAGATTTTTTTGTTTAAAATGACAAAAATGTTTGAAAAAGATTAAGGTTAGTGGAAGCCTCCAGAGAATTACTGGAACGTCCAACTGGGTGACTAAGAAAGTCAGTTTGGGTGTTTTTGGAAGAATGCACACTTACTCTGCCAACTCCTCCAGGCTCCGGTACACATCATCCTCATTCAGAGCCGTGTCCTCGGACGGGAAGGGCCTGATGCACAAACAGAGCACACACAGCCAGAGATGGTTACAAAACACTTTATCGACACACACCCACATAAACACGCCCCTCTTTCTCAGGTAGAAAAATAACCAGTCGGAAACTTGGTGTTCCATCTGTCAGCTTGTCGCTCCTCGCTCCATCACTTCAGCAGCTAAACAGCAGGAACTATTCAACCGAGGGACCCCATCAGTCACAAACAACGTTGTCAAAACACATCAAAACGCTGCTGCTGACAGATAAGGAGCCCGCCGTCCTCCGAGAACCAACTTTACTGCTAGGAATTCAAGGGAGGGAAGCTGGCTCTTTCTTCCCCCCCCCCCCCCCTCCTTCCAGATTGATAGGCAGGAGTCGGAGAAATCCTATCAGGATTTCGACCATCATTCAACAATCTTCAGGGACAACGCAAGCAAAATAAAAAACAGAAAGTTTGGAGATGTATTTTTATTTTTTTTCTGCGGGGTGTGACCTTCAGCGCTTGCAGAAAACAAACTGTCCCAGTGTGAGACAAGCTGAACATACAAACTCAACAAATAAATAAAAAGTTGTGTTGAGATTCATGTTTCATGAGGATTGTCTGTTTTGAATCCCTAATTTCGACAAACACTCCAAGATGGCTGCTTACCTTGTTTATCTGGCTGAATTTATCCAAACTGTTTTTAATGATGTCAGATTTCTGGAAGCTTTTAGTTGGAAGTGTAGGATTAGATTTCAAAGGGTTAATGATGCCATTTCTCCCTAAGAGCTGCACATTAAGGCCTAATAAAGGACATCTGAAAGCCTCGTAACCTACACTGCTGCAGCGTACTCAGTCAAATCATGGGTATTATTCCACAAGGTAGGGACGGGCGATAGGGAATTTGATCATGACATTTTATCAAATTTATTGTGACAACAGTAAAAGTGACATTAAAAAACAATTTACAAATTCTTTTAGGCAACTATACGCAGCTCTTAAGAAAAATTGGACATCAATTACATAAAGAATTGTGATTTTGCCACTAATTTGCAAATAGTGACTGTATTTACTAACATTTTTATACTACTTGATAACTAATCGTGCAAAGTCGGGCAAATATTAAACATGATATTTTAAGTTTTTGAAGTTTTTAAGGATCATTAATAAGGATTTATCGATATTATTGTTTATGTTAGTCTGTCACAAAAGATCCCAGTAAAATACATCATGTTTTGTGGTTTTAATGTGAGAAATGTGGAAACATTCAACTTTTATGCTGACAAAAAGAGACCAAAGAGAAATAAAAAAATAATTTGCTCATGTCATGTTGCTGTCTAGACAGACACGTTAGCCTGGAGCCAATGGCGACAGTTTAGTGTCACAGAGAAGACCTTCAAAGCTCTCATGAAAGCACTCTCCTCTCCGCTAGCTCTCTGCTTTCAAATCCTTTTTACTGTATTTAATCCCAAGATATGATCAAATGACTCACACACTTCCCAGTGGTGTGCATCTCTCTAAAGAGGCAGCGGTTAGCGGCTAATTGCTGCACTTTATGTTTAAATGTAAACGGGTAAACTGGACTCTAGCTGTGCATTTTATGCTTTGTGTGTGATTGTGACATCAGTAATCAGCCTCTGCTTAATTAAAGCAACAATCGTGTCAGTGGTCGAGCTAATGAACGCTGGGCGAGATAATCAAAGGTCAGCAACCTCACACAAACAAACAGGTCCTGAAATCTCCTCTGTCTTTTATAAATCCTTCTCTCGGAACAATTTCCTCGTGTTTTACAGCTGGTAACTTTATTAAAACATGTAATTTCGAAAGCTAATTACAAGTTTTACTTCCACGAAATCTGCCTCTTCTGATTTATGTCAAGCTCTCGCTCGCTGTTATGAAGCGCACAGGGTGCCTCCTCCAGAGTGCAATAACACACCCACATTTGATGGCCCCCTCCAATGAAGTGTGCATTATATTTTAAGTTATTAATGGAGTCCCGCAGGGCAAAATCTAATTACACAGTAGTTTGTGGAACTCCACGCACGCATTCATCATCCCTGTGCTCCTCCGTGGAGCCATGCAACGTCCATTGCTGCAGTTTTAATTTCCCTTAAATAGGGCAACCAGGTGTAATTGAACTCTGTTCCTAATTTCATCAAGGCACCTCTGATGAGCCGACACTCGGCAATTTATTGCTGCTCTGTGGGCTTTTACGGATGCATGTTGTTCATGTCTTTATCACACAGGCTGAACAGGAGAAAGTGATGCGGCAAACATAAAAAAAATAAGTTTATGTGATTTTATATTTTCTTTCATGGCTGCCTCTTGTATAATTTGAACAAGTATCCACAAACTTTATAACTTTTTGACATTCGGTTATGTTTTAAATCAATTTTGTATGTATTTTAGTTACATTTGTGGATGAAAATAATATATGGTTTTCAAAATTTTACTACTTTTTAAGTAGTATTTTTTTTTTTTTAAACAACATTTTGAACATTGCAGCTAAAACAACTTTTATAATCCAAAGATACATTTCTGGTCAATTTTACAATTTACCGATTGCTTAGACGCAAACAATTTTATTTTGGTTTTGAAGGATTTCATCTCTGTATCCAACTGAAGAAGAAAAACTGGCAGGTAGATTTTTTTTAATAAATCCATCTATACAGATTAGCTGTTTTTATACTTTTGAGCTTTATGAAATTTTTTTTCCCTTTAGCTGCTGCTTACATTTCTTTTCAAGGTTGATAACGATTGAATTGTTTTCAAAAAGCTAGCCTGTAGGTGAATGGGTTTTGATAGAAACATGTCTCTCAGACGTCACACCTTTTAGGTTAGTTTGTCAGAGGGAAAATTATGGCACCTTTTATGTGCAAAAGTGATTGTTTTGCTTCATCCCTCTTTCAACACTGAAGATGAATAAACCAATCAGATCTGTCTACAGATTATTAAACCTTCAAGGTGCAGATCAGTAGATTGTGGAGGACTTAATTTGATCATTTTCAACAATACTGACACTTGGTGCTTCTTTCTGTTTTGGGTCATTAATAACCAGGAAAATCCTCAACAGCTGATCTTAATCTTGGACTTCATCTTCATCTTCTTTGTTTCAGACATCCTACTTCTAGTCCTGGTCCTCCTCCTCCTGATGTGATCATGTTTTGTGTCTTAGTCTTGGTCTTCTACATCTAGGTCTTCTTCTACTTGGTCATCTTAATGTTTTTCATCTTGGTCTTCGTCATTTTGACTTTGCCTTAGTCTCATTTACCTTTGTCTTTCTCCTATTTTTTTGGTCTTGGTCTTATGATTCTTCATGTTCATGTTCTTTATATTTTCCTACTTTTCATCTTGTTTTAATTGCCCCCTCTAGTGGTCGCCACAGAGCACCAACAATTGTAGTTTCCTCTTAGCAAATTTTCATCAAAATGTTTCTTTTCCAGGGATTCGCCACAAGTCACATCATTGCAAAAGTATTTTGTTTTCCTCCAGACGAGCAAGGTTGAGCCATCAGCAATCCAAGTCACATTTGTTGACATTTGAACTTTGTGCTTGCGACACCTTGAACACCATAAACCCTCAGGTGTCCCGTAGCATGATGCTAAAGCTGAGGTCAGAGCCCCGAACACACGAGGAAACAGCAGGGATCAGCGAACATGGAGGGCAGGGTTACAGTGGGGTTCACTGAGGACAGAAAAGAGGATGAATAATAAGTGACACAGGATTATACTGTGGGTGAGACGGATAAACAGGAGGTCAACTCAAAGCACAACCAGAGGGCCTGAGGTGGGAAAACCAAGGTTATCGGGATGTTAAGCGAATAAGTAGCTACAGGAAAAACCTTTGAAATAATTTAAATAATCAGTTTGCCAAACATGGTAAAATGTTGTTAATTAAAAGGGTGATGACTGTATCTTTTTATGAGATTGTTACAGCACTAAACAACCCAAAGCCCCACAAGATATGACTCAGACTTTTCAAAAGATGTGAAGCTTTCTGTCGTCTGAGAGGATAAAAAAAAAAAAAAAAAACTTTTAACAATCCCATCTTTGGATTCATCTGCACTAAATTAGCAGAGCCGTTTTCAGGATGTTGTAAAGTCAGACCCATTTAAAGTTGAGCAAATACTAAAGCAATTTAAGGCCAACGTTACAGAGATGAGCTGCAGTGTGTTAACAAGGCCCAACAGCAGCCAGCAGATGGATCAATCGTCACGCCTGAAGTGATTTCATCCACCGATTTTTAAACACAAGACTTGCTGTCTGCTCTGAACGTAAAGATTCAAGAGGTTTGGGTCAATGTTTGACCTGAGCCCTGGAGAGATGGAGAAGATCTTTTAAATGACTTTGCAAAAAAGAATGAGTCATTAAAATGTTCTGCTAACTTGACATTATTTAACATCTTAAGAACGAAAAACAAAACTGAATCGAATATATAGAAGCAAGAAATGAAACACAATGCCTAACAGTGACTGTTGAAGGCAAGGTAAACATGATTATTATTATATTGATTTTGTCTAAATCTCGAATGCTACACATTTGTGTTCATGTCCCTTTAATTTGACACCCCTAAAGAAAATCCAACATTACTATTTGAGAGTTTAGAACAGCTCTGTTGATTTGCACAGATATCTTCATTATTTTTGAAAAGTCTGGCAGATTTTCCTTTCAAAAGAGATCATTATGTCATTGACTTCAACCAGTGACATAATGATAAACTGGCCCACAGCATCACAGACTCTCCACTGTTCTTAAGAGTAATCATTAGGTCTTTCTATGTATATTTTTCCATTATTTTAAACTGTACCCACTGCAGTGTTTATCTGCTGAAAAGTTCAAGCGTAGTTGCAGTTTGGCGCAGGTTCAGTTGTTTCCAAGTTTGTATATATTACTCTGACTTCAGCTCTGTGGTTACCATTAATAGGAAAAACTTTGGTTGCAGTGTTTTTAAAGAATGTTTATATGTGCAAATAAGTGTGAGACCCGTGGATTTGTTTCCCAAGCTAAATAAAAGCACTCGAGGAAAAAGTTATAGATGTTTCTGTGTGAGATTCCGCTGCTGCAATAAAAAGTAATTTATTCTGAAGTGCTTTTTTCCCCACAGCGCTCCCTGGGGTGCCAATAAGTGTGGGTGGGGGCAACGTGATTTGTATACTCCAAGTACAAAGCAGACCACACAGCTACCAGCGTTTGGCACATTCATTTTGGCCAAGAAAACTGTATTATGCAAACAGATCTTCCCCTAGGATTTGTCTCAATGAACCAAGTAATAGACTTCTGCTTTGCGTTGTTGTTCAGGGCTTGTTACAAACATGATCTCAGTAAATAAAACCTATTTTGATCTACTGTTGCCTATGGATATTAATATTTTAAATCAACTCAAGGACACTTTATTAACTCTCTGTTCATTTGTTCTGCCACAATTGACATTAATCTTAAATTTAATACGAAAACATCAACATTCACATTTATATACAGCTGTGTTCTGACCAACAAAGCCTTCGCACACACATTGCATCAGTTCCCAAATCTCGGCTTATTGGGGTGCAGCAATGCTAACACAATGATTCTGTTCAGGCCTTTTCAGAAACCACTTTGTAAAAGAAGGACCTGGCAGGAAACTTCTAGGAACTTTGTTCTGTTTTTCAAAATTATAGGCTCTGTATAACCATGATAACACTCATGGTGCAGATCTAGCCACAGAATCCATCGGTATTGAGAAGGTGGATGACTAAAAAGTTATTGCCATGGCAACCGACAACGATTTGAATGTGAAATCTGTGTGCAAAACGATGGCCAAGTTTTCAATCAGTCAGCGCTCCAGGTCAATGCTGATGTAAACTTGCTCTCTTTTTATCTTATTTACAAGAAAAGTGTTTTTGAATTCTTCTAATTTTTCACATTTTATCAACAAGATTCAATCTGTTTTATTAAAAGTTTACATGATAGCTCTTCCTTTAGGTTTGTTGCTTTGTTTGTATTTCCTTCTAATTCATGTAAAGCACTTTGAGATGCCTTATTGATGAAAATGTGCCATCTAATTAAAATTACCTTAACTTATTATCAACCTGTTTAAGGCTCAAAGCTCCGTGTGGGATGAGAAGTTTAAATTATTTAAAGAGATATTGCTTTGATTTAAGGACATTTTAAATTGTGTTGTATTAAAAACAGGAAGTGCAGGATTTCTTTGTCAAGTTTAGCATGGTGATCAATAACACCATGGTTATCATTTCTATTACCTTCACTGTTTTGTTGTTGTTAATTGTTATTTATTGAATATAACACAAAATCAATTATGCTTATTGTATGTGCTGTACTGGTAAAAAGCTTAGACTTAACTTCTCACTGTTCACAAACCGATATTGATTGTGACTCTTTGCTGCATTGTTAAAAACACAGTCAGCATGCTTTGTTTGTCTTTATTAATAACAGGGGTCATACCTCCTCTTTTGCCCACCGCCCACTTCTTTCTCCCCTCTTTTCATTTCCTGGCGCAGCTCCTAATGGGTGTAACACCATCAACTTATCACTAAGCCAGATGAAATGGCTTTTTACATGGCGCCTGTGAGCCACCAAGCTCCAAGCAGACTGAACGAATGAAGAGATCAGAAGGCCAAAGAAGCAGCAGGAAAAAAAGATAGAGAGAGTCCCTGAGCTTTGAAGGAAAATGACTACTTCTCATTTAATAAAGGATCTGACTCAGAATGACGCAGGGCCGATTTGAGTGACAGATGGGAAAGCATTGTGGAGTATTTCTTCCCCTGAAAGATAACGCTGGCAAAAAGCTGCTGCTAATTGCCTAAAATGTAAATTGACTTTTAAATGCGCAGCAGATGTTAATAGCATCATCCATTTCAATACACTGCCTTTGAAGGAAATAGGGATGAGCTGTTTCAAAATGGCTTTTTTCTTGACATTGATATTCTTGGAGTGGCTGAAGCAACAAAAGAGTGATTTGTGTGTCGCACCCATACCTGATGCCTTTGATTTGTGCAATGCTGTGGTGGGAGATCCTCGACAGGGCAGAGATTACCTGAAACACACAAAAAGCAGAAAAATAGTTAACAAAATATTCATTTATCTATTTGTGTGACTGCAGTAAGAAGCGCAAAGCAGGAAATATATTCAGGAAAGTAAAGCTGCTGTTTAAATACAAATCTTGCATAGTTTTGGCTTAATTACTGCTATGAGTGCGTTGTTTCTTCAGCAAATGGTCTTTTTTGAGTCTGTACACTCCAGTTAACTAAATTAGTTAACAATAATTTCAATAACTGAATCATCACAATTAATCTGATTTATCGTTTCTGCCCTATCCTTGCCTATTTGCGAGATAAAGAAGACTGTATTAGCTTCTGTAGCAGCACTAAGATGGTTTCCACTGTGGCTATTAATAAATATTAAGTCATATTTGGTGTGTGAACTATTAAAATAGAAAGATATAAACATTTTTAGAGACCCATAAATGAACTACATCATTTTGTTTTTTGCCATACCTTGTCATTGTTGATTTTGACCATAATTTTTTCTGAACTTGCATTACTTAATATTAACTAGATGCTGCAAATGAGCCATTTAACTAAGAGTGAGTTAAATTGAGACGAAGATCTCATGATCTTGATTTGGGCCAAATCAAGATCATGAAAGCTCTTAAAGGGCCGGTTGTGCCAGAATGTCTTGGTTAAACCTGTTCACAAAGATATCAGTAAATTCTTAAAATTAAATATTATTGAATATATTTCAGTCCCTGCAGGATTTTGTGATTTTTTTGCAATAAAAATCAAAGTATTTGTGGTTCTAATTTGGAAAATTTGCAATATTTGAGCTTAATTATGACATCCTGATTAATATAATTTGGCAGTAAACAGATAAAAACGGCATTTATTTGACTGATAACATAATATTCAAGCTATTTAGTCTTTAGTTTAAAATCTAGAGCGCCACATAAAAAGCTATGGCGGGCCGGATTTGACTTCATAAAGTGTGTTAACCTTGGAGATAAAACCCTATAAACAGGCTACTTAAATTTCCGTATTTTAATTTTTTACAACCATCAATTTAAAGTCAGTTTTGGCATAAAAAAGGTTAGTTGTATTCTTGTAAAGATTTAACATTGCTTATGTGTCACACAGAGTCGGGTTTGTGGTTGAGTACCGCAGATGGCACACTTGTAGGCTAATGCAAGAAATCGCACACACAAATGCAACAACACACAACACAAACCTCGTCTCTTATGCCTCATTACCCACTCCTGGGTGCATTTCAGGTTGCAACACCATGGCAAAGCCAGATGTCTCCCTGACAGGAAGGATAAAGTTGTTATCTCAACCCCTCTTTGGAGGCAGGTGTGTCATCCACAACCTCTCGTCAGAGTCCCTCTTCTCTAAGCACACAATGCGACAACATGGCACCCGCGGTATTCATTATTCCAGTTGAGCCTGTGCTAATGACTCTCCTGAATAGAAGGCTGGCACTTTAGGACCGTGAAGCACTTCTATAGAAGTGCTGTTGACCAAAACCTTAAACTCTCTCCATTCACGGTGTTTCATGTAATCAGCCAGAGCAGGGATTACATTGAGCGTATATTCATCAATGTCATTTACATTTAAGTGGTGTATTACAGAAGATATTTGCTCAAAACACTAACAAGGGATTTTTTTTATTGTGTAATAGAAATTGCTGATATAATGGGTCCAATGCAAAGCAAATATAGAATTAGATCATTTAGATTGAAAGTACACAATGTACATAAACGTGTAAAATTCCCCTTATGTCAGGGAATGATAGATAATCTCAATATTTCCACTTTTAATATAAGATATCTTGTAAGATATATAAAAAGGAAAGGAATTTAAAGTATTCTCCATCTAAAGAAGCTCGTACTGTTAAGAAAACAAACAAAAAACACCTAGACCCAAATTCAAACCCTAAGAGAGAATGTGGTTCAGTTTTATGACATCAAACCTGAACTCTGGGCTAAAATTTTAAAAAGACTTAAAAACAGCAGAACATATAACCTAAGAAACATTATACCCACATTGAAACATGACGGTGAAAGTATCATGCTGTGGGGTTACTTTTCTTCAGAACGAACTGGATTTTTTTTGTCAAGCTGGATTTTGAAAAATTCCAAAATGATCACTGAGGCAGAGTCGCCCCATATGGAGCTGTGCTTTAAGTCGAGGTGAATAAAGTCTTCATAAATGTTTATAATTGTTGCCATGAAGTGTCATTTGGTAAATAATGACCAAATGACACTTCAAGATATATTAAAGGTGGAAAATATTGAGATTATTCATTATTCCCTGACATAAAAAAGAAGAGAATATTACATGGCTCTGATGTCTGGGAATGATAGATAATCTAAATATTTCCCACCTTTAATATGAGATATCTTGTAGGATACATAGAAAAAAATCTAATACAACTTTTAATGCAACTTCTTTTAATGCGAAGTTGCATGAAAAGTTGTATTAAATGTCCATTAAAATGGTCAACTTAGCATTATTCAGTAAGGAACGACACTTTTAATGCAAAGCAAATATGCAATGAGATAATTTACATTGAAAGTACATAATCTACTCTGCCACCACCACCATGTTTCACATTTGGTATTTGCATTAAAAGAGTCATTATTTACCAAATGACACTTAATGACAATGGTTATAAACATTTATGAAGACTCCTTCATGTTCATGTCAGTCTTATGCACGCTCCTTCAAATAAAATGTTACCGAACATTTATTTAATTGGGTAGAGTTGTACAGAATCTGTACATCACACAGGGAGAAAAGATGATCAGGATGTCTAAGAAATCACAGTGGATAAATCCATCATGCTCCCTGTGGCTCTCTGCCCACCTTGTCCTGCTGAATAAAGAGATCACATATGGTGTCACTGCCCCACTGCCTTAATTAGCTCAAAAAGTCTGAATTAGCTTCCGTTTTCTGAATTAAACAAAACACAGATCACATCAACCAAAAGGCAGCAAAACCAAGAACATATAACATTTCAAAGAAACCATCAAATGGCAGCTAATGCTAGTATTTAAGAGCTGTTAATAATTAAATATGGCCTGGTGTGATCAGCTGGGGTGGATCTTTCTAAACACAGCTGCCTTCAGCTCAGGTTGGTCCCATTTCAAAGGACAGCCAAGCCACTGGCTTCCTCCCAGATAGGTCACATAGCCTGCCAGGACCAGCCTGCAGCGTGGAGGCGCTGCACGTTGGCGTAACGTTCACACATTACAGGGGGAAGCCAAGCTCAAGTTAACTTTCCTCAACATCAGGGGTTTGCTCTTGAAGACTGTGTCTTACAATTAGTAGCTGTAGGGACGGTTTCTGCTCAGATGGTTGCCACGTGACCTGGACACAGATAAGAAGGGGAAATTGGACACATTGCTAGACTCGAGGTGTTGGCAGTGCATGAGAGCTTGAAGCCTCAAATACACCGTGAACTCAGTTTTCTTAATTTGATTATGTGAGCTGGCAGAAAGTCTGGAAAAACTGAGAGAGTGAAGCATAATTTAAAATGTGTAACACCTTGACTCGACACCTAAAACACAGTGGTCAGCCTTCCTTAATGCTTATTGCCTGATTACCGTTCACCAGAAATACCCAACCTGAGTGAGAATGGATGGATGGCTGGATTGACAAATTAATAAATGAATTAATGGATGGAAGAAAAAATAAACAAATGAATGGATGGACAAGTGAACAAGTGGACTGATACATGAGCAGATGGAGTATTGCACAGACAAATGAATGAGTGGATGGATAAACAAACTAACAGACAGATTAAAGGACAATTGAATGGATGGATGCATAGATTAATGGATGAATAGATAAATGAACAAAAGGATGGACAAATGGACGGGTGTAGGGGAAAACGATTAAATGGATGGATAGACAAATGAAAGGATGGACAAGTGGATGAGTAGACTGGTAAGCAGACTAGCAGATAAATTAATGGACAGTTGGATGAATGGATGAATTAATGGACAAATAGATAAACGAATAGACGGATGGACAAATGAATGAATGAAAAGAAAAATATAAAGCCAAATGGACAAACTAATGATTTGTTGGTTCAACAAATAAACTAATTATTGGACAAATTGGATGGACAAACAAATTCATTTGATTGGTAGGACAAATGAACATCCAGAACAGGAAGTCAGTATAACCTCTGCCGTCTCAGTTGTGTTTTATCGTGCCTCTGCTCTCTCCTTCCAGTCTTTTCTCTAAGGTGGTCTATCTGTTTGATTGCTCTTTCTTCTTAAGGTCCGTGTTCTCTGTTTCCCTTTCAGCCTCCAGTTCCCTCCCCTCTCCCTAATCTGATCCTTTGATGCAGTCCGAGCCTTCGGATCTCTGCACGTTATTAGTTTCCTTCTTATCTCTTTCTCCCCTGGGACTCTTAACTCAGGGCTCGCCAGAGAAAACAGAAGCATCTCTAACCTCATTAGGAATATGGAAAAGACAAGTCACACAATAGTGTGATAACTTAAGTTCCTATCGCCCCAAACCATTATGCTACTTTATTCCAAAGCCCACACAGATCCTCTATCCAGGTCTGCGCCTTCACCAATGAGTTTTGAACCCAAAGCCAATTTTCATGTGACACTTCATGCCTAGGAAGAGCTTTTACAGCAAAGTGAAGCCAAATGGAAAAACACACAGGCTTTTTTTTTTATTTTTAATGTCTGGCCAAGCGGACCACCGTCTCAGCTGGGCACCAGGCCCACGCCACATGTGACCACCCTGCAGACAATAAAGCGACCTGCATTTCACCGTGGCAACCAGGGACTGACTGAATATGCATCGTCACAAATTATGGCTTAGATCACAATAAAGCTGCAGCTGGGTGCTAGGGTGTGGCTGGGATCTGATTAGGAACGGAAAAATGAAAATACAATATTAAAAAACAAAACCTGATACAGTGATTACATGATTTCTTTTTCAAACAGAAATCAATGGATTCATAGGAAGAAATTGAACAAACTGATAACAAAAGATTAATCTTTTTGTCTCCCAACTTTTCAATTTCTCTACCCTCCCTACATTGCTACCTCCCTCATTCCCTTTCATATTTATGAAATATTAACATGCTGATAAGGCAGCATTGCTCTGGTTCTGCCAGCCTGATAAAATGGGATCCATGAAGCAATGGGGCATAGAGTGGGAGCGCTGGGAGCAGATGGCAGAGAGGAAACCCTCCATGTACATCAATAATAGACAGACAGACAGAGGAGGAATGGCTGAATCCCTCTGCCCTCAGGATTTTCTGCCATTTACAAACCCACTCTGCCATTTCATGTCTCTGATTCTCTCCTTTTTAACTCTTCTGTGTGTGTGTGAGTAGATAGTTCACACCAAGCATTCATGGAATACATAGAGAATATTCTCTGTATTGGCATTTACACATAAAATGCCAAGTATTTCAAGTGGGCAATGTAAATACAAAATATTGATTAAAATCCAGGTTCAGTTCTTATTGCAGGGGTTTATTTTGTTCCTTCTATTATTCATTTTTCAGGCTTCAGGAACAATCAACAATTTGCACCGATTTCCAGTACTCTGAAGTCTGACCTACTGGACTGATGTTGGTCCAATTCTTAATTCTTTGTCTAAAAAATATTCAGCTCTGGAAAAAACAACGAGTCCACTGAACTGAACCCCATTGGAAACTTCATGGTTATTCCACCAAATATTGATTTCTGAACTCTTCTTGAGCTAAAACATTAGTATTATTGTTCCTAAGTGACTATGAACTTGTTTTCTTTGCATTATTTGAAAGCACTGCATCTTTTTCGTTATTTTGACCATTTCTCATTTTATGCAAATAAATAATACATTTTTGCTTGGAATTTTGAAGAAATGTCAGTAGTTTATAGAATAAAAGAACAATGCTCATTTTACTCAAACTTAATTAGAAATAATAAAAAAAGACAATAAATGACCATGTTAGTATTTTGAGGGGTTATTAAAAAATAACATTAAAAGAACTTGTACTACATCTAGAATGTTTTTTTTTCCCCCTAAACATTTCTCAAAGAAATATATCTGAGTAAATGTAACATCTGAAAAATTTCTGATAGCTTCATGTGCAAGAAATTGTTTATTTCTGTCATTCCAGACAAAGGTTGACGGTAAAGACACAGTTTAATGCTCTGATTCAAATAGCTTGAGTGCACAGACACACACACACACACCCACACACACAGCGGTGCAGCTCTGAACCATGAGGACGGGACGCAGAGCCTCATGAATGACGGCGCTCGCTCTCCTGGCAAATTGGTGAAAGCCATCAAGAGTTGGGCCTTAATAAATCCTGATTCCACTCAGATTGGCACCTGCCACATCGCGCTCCAAATCTCTTCAAAGCAGACCCGGCAGCTGCTTGATTACAGGGGATTTCACTGCATATGTGTGGGCAAGAAAAGCCCGCAGGCCGGCCTGCAGAGCCGAAGGAGGGCTGCCTCTGATCTAAAGACGCATCATGAGCTTCATCAGAGCCAAATCGAACAGCTGGAAGCTCGCAAGCGGAAACTACAGCATTCCTGCTTACGGCAAACATGAGCAACGCGTGTTAGCTTAACATGATGCAGACAGAAAGTGTTTCAAGCCTTTCTGTGATGCCTTTCCTCACAGCCGTCAATAGAGTATTGATGAGAATATGTACCGACCGATCAATTCAGGAGCTTATTTAACTTCAGGACCTGCAGCATCGATTTGCTCTGAGCCTCGGTGAAAAAGGCCAGCGGCGGCAAATAGTGCTGCATGGATCGCTGCAGCCTCGTCAACGCCTGCCGATGCGCCGCAGCCAGGTCCCGTTTCACGCCATTTCACCCGACATGCAAACGCTCGCTTATGCACGATGACGCCTGCATGTCAGGAGGTGTGTCTACATATGTGACACAAGGCAGACACACATGAACACACACACACACACACACACACCGTGGTTCTATCATGGTTTGAAAACAAAAGTTCCACACTGTTCCAGAATCGAAGCGTCGTATTTCTCTGCGGGGGGTTTAGGCTTTTTTCATGCATGAAAAGTTCATAAGAAATATTTTCATAAATGTCAGATTCTAAATATGGAAGCTGCTAAAACAAAAGTGAGAAAGGAAATATGAAAACAAATGAAAGGATCAACAGGAAGATGTTAGCGGACAGGTGGATGAATGGAGAGAGAAAATGGATGGATAGAGAGACGGATGGGTGGAGGAAGGAGGTACAAATTAAAAAGATCAATGGACGGATGGATGGATAGTTATTTGGATGGATGGATAAACAAATCAATATATTATTGAAAAAATTGATTGATGAAAAAAATTATGGATGGACTTATGGATGGTTGGATGAAAAAATCGACAGATGGATTATTTGATAGATAGATGGACAAATGAACGAATGGATCGGCAAAAGAGCAGATGGACGGAAGGATAAACTAGTTAATTACTGAACAAGTGAACAAGTGTTTAAATAAACCAATGGACTGATGGACTGATGGATGGGATTCCTCTATCATGCCAATAATTTGCACAAACAGCTACCAGAGTTTGTTTTCTAAACCAGCTAAACCTGCCAGGTATGAACACTTCCTGAAACAACGAGCCCTGAGTGAATATGGTGTCAATACCAAAGCCTGCGGTGCAGACTGGAGAGCTGGAGCTATTATTTACAGTAGAGAGACACGGTCCTGTTAGGCTGCGGCACTGAAGCAAACAGAAAGCCACATCTTTACCTGAAAGATATCTGTGAAAGTAAGAATTAAGTGTGGGTAACTTTTTTCTCTTTCTGGTTGTCAAAACAGAACTAAAGAGTCCCGACGAGGGAGTTCAGATGAAGGTTAATTTAAAATTGTTACATGATTAGAAAAATTAAACTCAAAGGAAGTCTGTTAGCCAAAACATTTCCATCAATACTGCCCACTTACATTTAATCTGTGTCCTTAATCTGGTCCTGGAGGTAAACAGCTCCCAACATCAGAATCATAACAATAACCCCACTTTGCACTTTTACAGCTTCTTCAGCAAAACAGTTGACAGAAAAGAGCTTCCAAGAAAACGGGATGGTATGTAGGTGATGCAGGGGAACCTTTCTTTCCATCTCACAGAAAGAATAAAGAATGTCAGAAGAAGCCAGCATGCACCTTTGAGTGAATAAAAAGAAAACAGGAGATGATAGTAATCCTTAACAGTATTTTTCCATGTTAAAACACTTTCACAGGGCGGCCTCGTGCTTGCGAAGCGTTTGTTATGCAAAAAAGCAGCAGGTCACTGCCTTATTCTTGTAACTGTGTGATCCTCTTAAGGAGGTTTCATTTATGAGAATCCTTTATCAGCATTCCTTGGCTATGAACCGTCCAACCAACTGGGACTCTGTTGCTTTCTGTGACAAAAGTAGAGCCAGAAAACAACAACAGCGCTGGGACAAATGATAAGAGGCAGTTTTTGCTCTGTGCAGCAAATTGTGTCAGGATTAGAAAAAATTTTATCACTTGGGTTTAGCACAGAGATACTTTGAGGGAAGACCAGGATTAGTAGATAAAAAAACCAACTATTGAAAGTAGCATGTAAAAACTTTAATGATTAGGAATTGTAAACCCAGAATATATAACCCTAACTTCACTAAAAATTGCACGTGATCCAAGAATTGAATATTGGAAAGAAATATATATATATATATGGTCAAAAACTGAATTACTTGGTCACAGCATCCAAATGTAAAGTATGGTGCTGGAAGCATAATGCTGAGGGCTTGTTTCACCACCAGTATTGCTGGTGGACCACACAAAGTGGACATAGTAATAATGAAAGAAGACTATAGTGGAGTCCTGGGATTCACGGGCATTAGGTCACCCATGAATAGCTAAAGTCCTGCATATACATAATCTAAAAAACACTTCTAAGTGACTATTTTAATTGTTAACACATCAAATGTGCATTAATACACACAGTGGAAACCATCTTTTCACTAGATGCCAAGGGAACATTCATGCCATTCCTGGATTGGCCAATTTGCAAACGCAAGTCAAGAGTGTTAAGAAGCACTGAATGTATTTCAAGCTCCCATGCTGCATTTTCTTTAAAATATTTTAAATATGAAAAAAATCTGCGAATACCAAACCACGAAGATGCTCAGGTCCATTTGTACCTGGAAATGATTCTTCTTTATCTCAAGAAGATTATTGAAACTGGGACGCAGTTGGTTATTCCAACGCATAATGATTTCAAATACACATCAACACTGACTTTTGTGATAAAGTATTAAGTTATAAAAATGTCATCCTTAGAAAAGTCCTTCAGAAAGGCATGTATGTCTCTAGAATAGCAAAAAACCAAGTGCAATGTGAAGTCCAAGAAGATTCAACAACTCTATAAAATCTGCATGAAACCAAATCGCTGAAGATTTGGTCATGGTCACACAAGCAGCATTTTGAAATCAATCTGCCACATGGTGCACGTCACAGATGATCCGAGACACAAAGCCTCTGAGGGCGTGCGCTGACACAAGGGTTTAGGGCTTTGGAGCAGGTTGTGGTGATAAGAGCGAAGTGAGGATCATTGGAGGAAGCGGGATTTCCCAATGTTCAGCCGAGGCCGGGCTCATGAGGCTAAAGCTTCCTCGTGGTCTTATCAGGAGCGGCCACCTAAGCCTGCGTTTGTGTGCGTGCGTTAGTCCGTTTGCGTGCACAGGAGAGGCCAGGACATGTCAGTTTGACACGCAGCGCAGAAAGAGTGAGAGGGATTAGACCAACATGCATAATCCAGCCGGCCTTTGGGAGGAGGGTCTGCACACACCCCTCTGCTGGGGGAGATAAGACAGAAGGGGAGCAGAGGGGGAGGGAGGATGTCCTGTATTCAGAGACAAAAAATCTGAATGTTCTGGTTTCTTGCTCTCTGATTGAGGTCATGAAAGTGTTTGAAACCAGTGAAACTGCAAAAGGAAGGTGACATCATACTGACATGATGTTGTCATTTTTATGAAAAAAGTTAAACTCCAGGAAGGCTTTCCCAGAAGCTAAAAGTCAGGTTTATTTAGCCAAACCCAGAGTGGAAACATGTTTTGGATTATTGTCATGTTGAAACACTAAACTATGTTCTAGTTTCAAAACATCTGACTCCAACTACAATCATCAGATGAAGGTAAATTCATTAGGATGTTCACAAACTACTCAAGAATCAACACACACACATCAGAAAAAGCTGAAACTCCACTAATACCGTCCACAGAGTTAGTTTTTGTGTCACCATAAAGTTTGACTAAAACTTGCAGCTGCTCACATGGACAAACCAAATGAAATCCAAAGAAATGTTTCATGTTTAGAGGATACAAATACTGAGATGTTTGACAAAATGACCAAGTATGTTTGAAAGAGTTTTACCAACTGTTGGCATCAGTGTTGTACAGTTGGGTTGTTTTATTGATAGTGATGGTTAGTAAATAGTTGTTTTTGTGGATTTAAAAAAAAAAAAAGTTTGATCTATACACACCAAAACAAAAACTTTACTATATTTATAACTTAATTTAGACTAAATCTATTTGGATCAGAATTTGACATTTTTGTCTACTGTAAAAAATCAAAAATATAATCTATTAACGCAAGAAATGTAACATTCTTAATAAATGCTCAATCCCAAGCACTTTATTTAACATCAGACTTTCTGAGTATTACTTTCATGCAGGAGGATTTAAATGGTTTAATAAATGAGTTTGTTTAACTTTAAGCATCCATATTTCACTAATTATCTGAATAAATCTGTACCAGAGTTCTTCTCATATTTCTAACAATCAGAGCCCTCGTTGTTTATTCATGTGTAGCTCATATTTACAGAAGATAAATCCTACAGATTCCCCAGCGGTGCTCCATATTCGCGCCGTCTAGAGATACAGATGATCCCTTTGTCGTCTCTCCCCTCATCTCCTCCAGTACGCCTTTCTCTCAAAAACTCTTATCACGCAGCACAGTGTTGACTTAGCAGGAGAGACGCACGTAACCGAAGCCAATTCACAACCAGCTAATACAAAGTCAAGCGGGAGGCATTCTTACACACTTGAGGGAAAGGATAAGCTGTGAACTCAGGCTTCTAACATATGAAGGAACAAAGATCTCCTCTCTCAGTATAACAAGGGAAATTTTCACCAAGCAACAGTAACTCACAAATCTCAAATGTGACCTTTCACCCACGGAAACTGCTTTTCTTCAGGTCAATAGAAAATGTCCTTTTTGGACCTTTAGAATATTTTTTCCACCCTTCAAAGTCTTGTCAGTATGTTACAGCTGGTCATTCAAGTCAGAAAAATCCCAAACCATCGCGCTACCACTGCTGTGTTTATCTGCTGGTATTCCTTTTGATTAGTCCACAAAGATTTAAACCTTCCCAAAAACCGTCCCTTTTGCCTTCTCGGTCCACTAAATATTTTCTTGGGCCTTATAAAAATTCTTCAGGGGAAATGGACGCCATGGGTTTTTTTCCTGTTGTTGTTCCATGTCTACATCTGTTAATAATGCTTCAAAAGTTTTGTAACCCTTTCCAGAATGACAGATGTCAAAGACTTCTTTAGCCTGAGGCATGATGTTTTAATTTTTGAGATGTTTTAGCCTTCTTCAAGCTGTGAGCCAGGTTCAGTTTGAATAACATTCTGTTTATACAGACTAGGCAGTAATCCAGAAAGTGAAATTGAACCACAAACTTGTGGCGAATCACAAGTAGATTGTAAATGACACACACTGACATCAGCGTTTGGATAGCCCGTCTTTCTGGATAAAAGGAAATCATAAAGTTTATTTTAATATACTTTGGGTTAACTTTGGTATTCAAATTTGGTCAAAAAAGTAAAAACAACATAAATATGTAAGAAGGTTTGGGGTGTATCATCCTTTTTGTGCAATGAATACTGGAGATAGACACAAGTCCCCTCCAATCATGAAAGGATAAGCAGTAGACTCTACATTAAGCAGAGCATCTAAATTTTACACAATGACATGAAATTCCACAATTATTAATAAAGCTTATTAAAAAATCCCAACTTTGCTTTACTGCCCACCAAAAAAGATTAGAAGGTGGCAAAACGAGTTGAGAGACGAGGAAAGAAAAAGGAAGTGAAGATAGTTTGTTGTGATCGATGCAGCCTCTGCTACCTACGAGGCTCGTCTGATTGGCCAGCAGGGTGTTTCCATGGGAGCAGAGGTAGTGACAACTGAACAAAAGGCTTCCATTAGAGGTCCTGTCCCCTTCGCTCCACAGCTATTAAGACCCTGTCTGTGGGACACCTAGTGCTCCTGACAGATGGAGAGGAGCAGGAGGCAACGGGGAGCGCTTTAAACCGGAGAGGCCGATTCCATACACAGCTGCAGCGCAGCAGAATGTCAAAACATTGGAATATCAAGGCTGCGTCATGCTTCTGTGTTTTCACACCACCTGAAGACATTCAAAACTTTAATTCTGGAGATTTTATGAAAGTTTTAGACCTAAAAAAAAAACTAACACAGTGCAAGCATTTATTTACCAACTGAGAACAAAGCCTTCTAAATGCAAGGAGCTTTTAGTCAGAAGAAAACACACAATTAAGGCAGTGGGAAGAGAAAAAACAGCGAAATGTTTGGTTAGGTTGCAAGAATGTGGTGTGAAAGATAATTTCTGCTTATAACAGAAATTCCTGCGTTATCAATAAGCCTCACAATACTGACTACAAGCTGTGTTCAGCTAACTTTTCATAAGGGCCATTCTATGAGTTGGAGTAACAGCAAACAAAATAAATAAATACTCATAAAGATTATAGCAGCATAAACAGCTTCTAATATTCACATAATCTCACTTTTACATTATTCATGAGATCACAGGACACTGACAGCACAATACGTCTGCCTCACGGTTACACTCCCTTCCTTTGCATGTAAAGTAGAAAATTCTTTATACAGTCATGGGACAAAACTAAGCAGACGATTGCTGCTTCCACAGGATTTAATCAGTGAAGTAGTAGTCAGGTGTTGCTAATCAGATGGAAAAGCATCAGCAATGACCTTAGAGAAGCAGTTGTTGCTGTCCATTGATCTGGGAAGGGTTTTAAGGCCATTTTCATTCACATCAAACTCAGACCATGCAATGCTTAGGGGAAATTACACATTTCATCTTAGATTGAACAAGTGAAGCAAGGACACCCAAACCAGCTAACCAGCGAACCGGTGGCTACTTCTCTTAATGAAGTATCATTTTATTTACTTTCACTCATATAATAAAATCTAACTAAAGTAACAATACATGGAGAAAAACCAACAAACAAAATACAAACATAAGCAACAGAATAAGCAATGTAGAACATTATATAAAAAATGTGAGCTCCAGATAAGTGCAGGTTAAGATTTGAGGAAGAAAGAAGCTGGCATTAAATAGTGGATCAAGCACAGAAGATAATCAGGGTTTATGGGAGTTGAGGACTCGAACAGCCTGAGAATATTTACTATTTGAGAGTCATTTGAATCTGGATCTAATACTCTGGAAGCTGACAGTAGGGGGCAGTAAATGGTAATTAGCGGGGTGAGACAGGCATTAAATGTGCCAACAATGTTAATAAGCTCTCTGCAATTTCATTTTGATGACCTTTTATTGCAGACCTGTCATCAGCTGTACAACTGCCAAACCAAACTCCCTATGAAGTAAAAACACATTCTGCAACAATCCTGCATAAAAGCGATGGATTCCAACTTTTTAAACCTTAAATTGCCTTGGTGAGCTCGTTCACACTGAATCTGATGTTTTCCTCTAGCTGTTGATTAGAGAAACTCTCCGAAAGAACCTAGTGGCATGACTCATAAGAGTAAACAAGAGTAGAATCTGAATGAAGCAAATGAATCTGGAACAGAGTCCTACAGGCAGATTACACAGGAAAAGAAACGTATGGCTCAGAGCTAAAATATCTCATCCTAACTGTCAGACACGATGTGATGATGTAGCATGAGCACCGTTCAGCGACTGAGTCAACCATGAGCTCCTCAATGACATTTCAGAAGCGACAGCCATCTTGGATGGGTTATAAAGCCACCTTCAAAACAATCTGAACAGCACCAAACCTCCCAGAAGTGTGAGCTGGAAAATAAAGTCAATAAATTGCGATAGACACGTGATCAATATCAATAGATGGAATAATTTCAATGAACTCCAATCCAGAACCGTACAGCATTCTGGGGGATGTAGGCAGAAAGACATTAGCAACTCAACCACTCATGGCCAGCTAAGCAAGGCGGGTGGCATCGACTGACTCCTTCACTCTTCGGTTACCTAGCAACTCACGCATTATTTAGTTACCTAGCAACAACCTCTTGAGTAACTTGCGCAGCAGCTGTTTCAGGCTTCGCCTTATAAATGATTAAAAATAAAAAGCAATGTAGTGAAATGAAAACTGAGGATAAAAGAGGAAACATCATGCCACGGTTTGGCAGTATTTCCGATATTTAAAACAAAAAACTAATCAATAATTATCGATATGGAATGATGTGAAGCGCTGGTATAGTTTTATGTGTTTTTCAGCCGCATTGTCCAGCCCTACTGTCAGCATGTTTTTTGGGGGGGCAGATGCAGTGGAAGCAGAAATGTTTGCAGCTCAAGAACTTGGACAAATATTAGGTGAAAAATATACATGAAAGATGTTGCAAAACCTCACTAAACACAGCAATGAAATCATGGGATTTACTCAAGTTTCCCCAAGAATGCAGTCTGCAGGCACTGACAGCACAGGTCACATGCACCTCCATTGTTTATGAGGTCATACGTATCCTTCACACTGCTGAAAAAGCCTCTGCATAATGAATAGAACAGGATCAATGTAAAGTGTCTAAACGTGTGATCAAATGTGTCCATCACAGCCCGAAGCAGCAACAGGACTCTTAATGTTCCTGCCTGAGCCTGTGGAAGGAGAGGAAGTCCTTAAGAGCAGAACATGTCCAAACAGGCTGAGAGATGTTGCACCAGAACAAAAACTGCACAGCAAGAGACGAATGAATGTACAAGAGAGTCCATCCATATGGAACAATGACAGGGCAAAGTTGGCAGCAGCTATCCAGTTTTAGATAACATGGCAGGACATTATTTTAGCTGAAAGGTCGGCCCTTCAGCCCTTCACTTCAATTGTTCACAAGTTGAAGTATCTTCAGGAAAGGTTCTGAATGCCACATTGTCTCCACAGTGTTCCTCAGTTCTACAGTTTGTCTCTTTGAATAAAAGGGATTTGAATAAATGTACTCTGATCTTTTGATTTTTGTGAACGTGGGTGGGCGGTACGAGCAGTCTGTGCCTAAAGATGG
Source organism: Brachyrhaphis roseni (assembly GCA_903066815.1). Classification (NCBI taxonomy): domain Eukaryota; kingdom Metazoa; phylum Chordata; class Actinopteri; order Cyprinodontiformes; family Poeciliidae; genus Brachyrhaphis; species Brachyrhaphis roseni. Next base: position 22,912 of record CAEFZY010077078.1, read on the forward strand.
GAATGTTCACAAGGTTTGACGAAGTGTACATCCACATGAGTGTCAGAGGGATTAATACAGATTGATTTGCAACTTTAGTGAGCCTTCAAAATAAAAGCGCAACACATTACTGACAGTATTCATGCACAGAAGGCTAAATGAACGTTCGCAGGTTGGCACAGCGGACAACGCCACCAGTTGGAAATAACGACAGAGCTCCACTGAGGTGAAAGATGCTTCTTTCTGTCCAGTATGACCGATGGCTGGCAGAGAAGTGAGGAAGCTGGAAAGTGTGAAATGAGCCAGGGGTGTGAGGGAAGAGGGGTGAGACACCCAGTCTGCCTCCATCTATCAGATTGATGGAGTGGCGTGACATACTATGGACACAGTATGCATGTCTACAGGACAATTCCCTTCTGGCCTTCTAACAGCAAGCCTGCGTTTGCCAAAGGTGTAGGGTTTTCCTGCTGTGAGACAAAGTCACTAATAATTATTTTATAACACAAGAGGGTCTTACTGTATGATAAATGTGAGAAAAGATTACCAGCAATCATTCTGAAAGTGATATTTACACGGCAAAAAAATACTTTTATTTAAAGCAGAAAACAATTATTCTACCTACAAAATTATTACAGTTAATATTATGTTATGTATACCATTATTTATTATTAAATCATAGCTTTTAAATCATTATTGCAGAGAATATTACCCACTTTACCCCACATGTTACCCTTTCCAAAGTAACACAAGTATAAGACACAATATAGTCAACAATTATGAAGCAACAATAAACTTTACATTTTGTCAAATGTCTTCAAAATTATCTGTTGATAATATGTTGATCAATATTTACACTATTCAAAGGCAACTCTAAACAGGTGGGCATTGAGCCTTGATTTAAGGAACCATGCTTTATATATTAATATTTAATAATCACAATTTGCTTTAACATGGGTGTCCATGAGGCAAAAATAAGTATTTTTCTTATGTTATATCATTGTTTTTAAAGATAAATGTAACTAATTTTGGATAGGTAGAAGCAGAGCATTAAAAACAAAAAAAAATTCTGATTAGATGATTTCAACAACTGCTAGAAGAAAATCCTAAAAGTGGCGTCTGATACTTTTATTCAGCAGCAACATCCTTAATGAGTCCTTCAACATATAGTCAAATAAATACGTGTCTGATGGCTGCATATGAGATGCAGTTTGGCAACAATAATTTGTGACCTGCCAAAACACTCCCACCCACTGATCACACTGCAGAGGGGGAAATAAGAGGTGTGAGGAGAATCACCAGAGGGATTTCAAGGTGTGGAACTGAAAGCCATATCATTGCCGTGGCATGAAGATTGGAAATAAGGTTGGTTCAGGTGATGAAGAGGTCACTGGGTGCTCTGCATCACCACAGTTACAGTACTGGACTCAGACTGAGCTCCGCCACTCGAGGAACGCTTCAATTATAGGCTGGGTGGTGAAAAGGCTTCTTTCATGTGAGCCATGAGGAACAGAGAGAGGCACTCTTTGTTTTAGAGAATCAAACTTCATTTGTAGAAAACTTTTCGCATAGTTCTGCAAAAAGCATAAAACGAACAAAATCCCCCACCAAACTAAGTAAACAAGGAAATAAATCAAAACAGTTTTACTGCACGAAGAATCGAGGAAACAGAGTTATGCAGTTTGGATAAATACATATAAGCCAAAGAAAATTTCAGAAAAAAAAAGTTCTAGAAACCTACAAAGAAAAATATGAAAAACACAAAAATTGCCCCGTTTCAGATCATCACATGAAACATTTTTCCAAACACAAATCATGAGAATCAGACTTTGATTTAAAATGAATTTACTTTAGATACACTTAGGCCTGATAACAACCAGACCTGTACAACAAAAGAAAATGACATAATATAGACGAAAACATCTCAAAGAGCAACACATAATGATCCAATTTAAAGGAGCACAAGAACAGATGAGATACAAACTAACTGACATCCAACAGACTGGAAAGGATTAAAATGATTTTGAAGGTTTTGTGACTCTGGGTGACAGCATCAAGAGATATTTTCCAGAAGTGGAAAAAGACATGGAACAGCGTTAAACTTTCCCAGGAGTGACCGACTGGCCAAAATTACATTTCAAGCACAGTGGGTGACTCACGCAGGACGCCACAAAAAACCCCAGAACAACGTCAAAAGCAGCCCAGGCCTCACTCCTCTCAGCAAAGATCAATTTTTATGACTCAATATGAGCGGCCAGAAACGGCATCTACTTAACATTTACAAGAACAATACAAAAGAAGACAAATGACTTTTCCACAAGTTCTTAAAAACAACTACACAGTTATGAAAAACCATTTAATGGACTAAAAGTTGAACTGTTTTGGAAGGTGCAAGCTGTGTTACGTCTAGCTTAAGACAGCATTTCAGAAAAGGAATATCAAAGCTACACGGTGGCGGTAGTGTCATGATCAGGGCCAGTTGGCTTTTTATTACCTAATGATACAACAAGCAGGTCATTCATGGTTAAAAACCCTTCAAGAAAGGAGTAAACCAAAATTTCTCCACAGTGATGGAAGTTATTGTCTCTGGGTTATCTTGGTTTGGATAGGTGGAACATTTAACTGTGAAAAAAAGCTAAATTAAAAGAAAGAATAGATGGTTATTTAGCTTGCTTTTAAAAGAAATGAATTCCTACTAGTTTAATAATGAAAAAGTGAAATCTTGTGTTTTTCCTTCAACGTTCAGCCCCCGAAGCATACATACAGTCATCAATCAGTCAGTTCAAAAATAATGAAGTCGTGGGTGAGGGGAATGTGAGAAAAAAAAAAAAGCCAAGTGTTACTAGCCTTTATTACTGCCAACATGCATGCAGTTAGACGGGAAAAAATGTGTGGGGGTGTGTCGTTTTCAGAAACTGGATGAAGGCCTTTTGGATTTTAAGAAGCTACAGTAGCAGGCAGACTTTTCTTCCAGCGCTCTATACGCACAGAGAAAAGCTGGATGTGTAGGAGGGTCCGTTCCAAGGTGGGAGGAAGTTATTCTGGGGCAAGATTATGTCACTTTGAATCTAACCGCCAGCAGCACGGCTTCAAAAGGACTCATGTCTTATTAATATCCTCTCTGAAGGGACACAGTGGCACGAAGAGGTGACCAAAGACATTATCTGTGCAACACTGTGTGAGCGACATCAGTGGCTGTCCTCATGTGCCTGTTGGTGATGGATCAAAATGTGGGGCAGAAATCCAGAAAACAATTAATTGGGTTCTCTTTGTGCTGCCACCATGCGTGATGTCCAAAGCCACGGAAAGTGGATGGCTTGTCGGCATAAAAGCGCGTCACATCAAACTGGGGCGACGACAGCGCCGTGTCACGTCGGACGGAGGGGAAGAGCTGGTGCCAGTTAACCTTTGAGGACGGCCAGAAGCCTTCGCCAACACTGGCAAGTCTTCGAAGGGCGTTGCTCTTCCAAGCCTCCGTCCCATCCCCCATCACTCCCTTTCTGTTCAGTCATCACCCCCTCTCTTCCTGCCTCTCACTGAATATTTTCACATTCCCCACCTATGAAAACACAGCTAACAGCCTGTATGTGTGATGTGAACGAAGCTGCGGGCGATGCTCGTCAGCCAACGTGAAGAGACACAAAAAGATAGAATAATGCATGCTGATGAGGGCGAGCGGCTTTTAAAGTTCGGTGGCCACCGCGGTACGGCTCAGCGGCGGTGAATAATTCCCTCACATGAGGCAAGGCTAATGTCTCCACTGGTGGCAGCGCGCCACTCGGGAACGCCATGGCATTTTGTTGATGCCACTTTTGAACTCAAATGTTGATCTTCCCATACAAAGGCAAACGACAATTATTATCAAAAATTCAGTTGATTATTTTGGTCACTTACCAAAACCCTAACCCGACTCATTTGGGAGTTTTAACATAACCTACACCAGGTGCAAATTACAATATTGAAAGGTTTTTAAGAAATGTTCAAATTTATTGAAGCAAATATATTCCTACATGTTGGTCTCATGTTTGAGATTCAATCTATGCAAAGATTTTAATCAAGAAAGTAGCTAAACAGGACAAAGAAACGCCTCCACTATCAAAAACACAAATCTGAAATAAAAGAAACTAAACAGGCCACCAGATGATTCAGTTCCTCAGCTATGCGATTAAAAAGCTGAATGTGTGACTTGTTCACACTTTTGATTCCCAAAAATGAAACGAAAATAAAGGTGACATGTTTTCCTGTTATGACCCTGACAATTTTTAATTATGTTTTAGCGTGTCTTATTTACTGCAGAGCTGTTTTCTCACCCTGCCAGAAGGTTGCTCCTGTCCCCATGTGTCAGTTTCAAGATGTTGTGCTGCAGTTGTTGAAGGATGATCAGACGCCATATTGATGGCGCACATTTTAATTTGCCTGTCAATCATGATGAATTTTCACAATAAGATAATTTTTACATCCTGAATTTGTGTTTTATACTGACTTTTGACTGCTGACTTTGTTCCACCATTTAAAGAATCACTGTCATGCTTTTAAAAACAACATTTCCAAGAACATGCCAGAGGTATTGCAGGGAAGAAAGAGGCATCATTCTCTTCCCCTTCCTTAAAACTGAAATTCCAGTTGGCAGCTTGTCACCTTGACAAAGTGGAGGAGATTGAGCGTGAGTTGCAAATGTGTAACATGGTCAGAGAGCATTGTAAGTGTGGCAGGATTGCCGTAAGCAGGGCATCTCTGTAAAAGGCGACCAATTTTAGGGGTAGTTAATGTGAGGACGTGTTTCACTGAGGTGCAATGTTTGTTTTCAACCATGGCTCTGCAAAAGAACTTAAATATTCTTACAGTAAAACAGCATCTCTATGCTATTTGATTTATCTAATAGTCATTTTAGCCTCTTCCAGTAATGTGCAAGTCAGCTGGCTGAAAAGGATAATGACAAAAAATATCTGCACTGTTTTATCAGTTTCTGGTCAGGTACAGATCCCTGAGCCACACAGGTAATACATCCCACAACAGCAGGGGGAGCCCAAGAGCACAAGAGGATTGCAGTGCTGCTTTGAGAAGGAAATTATCCGCAAAATATATTAAAAATCCTTTTATAAACACACTAAAAAAACCAAAAATGTAAGTGTAAAACATATAAGATCCTTAATATAAATAATATATATATAATACTTATAAATTAAATAAAAATGTAGTTTGAAAAAAATGTATAAATATAAGTACAAAAAAAGAAAGAAAAAAATATAAAAAGACCTAAAACCTTCTCAAAAATGAGAATATAGCTATAAAATAAACAATCCTGACCTTTTCTTTCAGATAGGATTTGCTCTTTCATTAAGTATTTGTTAGAAAAATAAAGAGCTGAACATAAATGACATGCTGCACACTGGAAAATAAGTTTGGAGAAAACATGAAAGCCAAAGTGTTACTAGAACATGAAAAACCATTCTAACTCTACATTATAAATCAGATGGGTGAAGTGATAAAACTTGACAATTATATGCTGATTGTTAATAAATAGTACCCTAAGTCACATTACTGCTACCCGAGCACAATTTTCTCAGCTAGGAAAACATGCTCTGATGTATCTCCATGTTCACAATCTGGCAACGGAAGTGTCCAAAGACTGATCTTCAATTAAAAATTTTAGATATTTTAGATATTAAGAAGCTTCTCTCCTCATTGTTTATAGAGAAAACTGAGGCGCTACATTTCAGACATGAGCTTTGCTTTAGTTTTAACACATCTAGCAGTGCTGCTTCCAATAAAAACCTCCTCAGTCCTGTGTGAAAACACTTTATGTCCTCCGACAGAAAAAGCCAGGTCTATCAGATGTAGCGGCAGACGTTTCGCTTCCAGGCAGCGGCTGTCAGATTGCCATTCCTGCTGCTTGGTGCCAGACACGTGCTTTCCACGCCTGCCTCCTTCACCCAAATGAAAAACAAACTCACACTAAACGGGACCGCGCGTTGTGGAGCATGAATTGGATAATTTAAGGCAGACACAACAAACTTAATCCTTCACAGTGATTGAAACAAAGAGGACAAAAGCTCGAAAAACTGTTAAATGGGATCCCCACCCCTTACTTTGTACACAAAAGAAAGTCAGAGCTCAGCAACGGAAACTGTCCTCTCCACAGAGATGGCTGTGTGCGACAGGGTGTGTTTCGACTGTAGGCCACCCATCCCCTCTAACTGGAAGCACTTTTGTGAAGGAATCCCTTTTTGTGCAAGCAGACATCTGAAGGGAGAAGCCCAACACAAGTGACACATCACAGCCTGAGACAGCTCACTGTGTGGAACAGACAGAGGCTCATTATGGGGTCTCCGCTCAGCATGTCTCACCAGGGAGGCTTGGAGAAGGCTGGGGGAGGGGATGGGACTCAGAAAAAGGGATCCACCATCAAGGTTTCATTCTTTCTTGGATTTGGAAGAAGATGAAGATTTAAAAGCCTTGATTCGATGGAATAAGAGAAAGCTTTTGTAATTATATTGATACTTTAAAAGGACAAAAAGCTTTTTTAACGAGACTTTCTCAGAAAGTCTCAGCCTCCCTTGTCTTGATGAACACATAACAGGCAGCACTTTTTCACAGCGGCACCAAGAACAGATTTCCTCTCTTTGTGACATTTCCTTTAATTTTGGCTCACTAGGCTCCCAAACTCATATTTGTATTCTCTTTGTGAGTTTAATGTGTGCTCTCCTAAAGTTTTGGCTGAGATGCCATCTGAACAGGAGGGGTTTTATGTTAAAAAGGCAAATATTTTAAAATCTTGGACAGCTTGTCATTGTCAAAGTCGGATAGCTCTGGGTGTGGTCCAACATTTTATTCAAGAGGACTAAAATGTGTGTTCCAATAACTGAGAGATTGAGTGATTGGGTCAACTGGTCCCAATCACTCAATGGCTGCTTGGCAATGAAAACCCATTTTAGCTCAATGCAAACTGTCCTTGAGCAGAGCTGGTCCAATTGAAGCAAACAGTTTTGATATGAAAGCAATCTAACCTAAAATCCACTCTGCAGTTAAAGACGAAACATAAAGTCTTCAAAATGTCTTTTCTAATATAGTAAACTCTATTATTTTACATTAATTCTTACATTTGTAAGAGTTTTCTAGTACGGTTGTATAAACACGAGTTTTTAGTTATTCACAAAAGGTATTTTCTTTACAAATAATATCAGTTCAAAGAAGTTTTTAGTCTTTCTTATGACAACACTCTGTCATCCTTCGACTTATTTTTGTTCCCCTTTGGGTCGTAAAGTCTGGAAATCTTCCCTGAGTAACACAATGGTGTTTTTTCCTCATGAGAAAGTTTTTTTTTTCTTTGAAACAGCACGATAGCACTCAGAAAGCTGATTCACAGCCCAAGTCCTGGTGTTTTTCATCCTGCAACGACACTGGCGGGATTTTAAAAAGGGCTTTCAAACCATGGAAATCCATTAAAGTGTCAGTGCTGCTGCAAAGTGCTATCTTACATGTCTAATTTTATTACTAATCCATGCTTTTTTTACCCATGAAATCAGTACCATTACTGCGGGAAACAACCGACTGCCAATTGCTGGAATCATTTAAGAAAATCAAAGTGACACAAATACTCTGAAGCTGGGATGTCATTACAATTTTTTATCAAGTCATCTCAACTCCTTTGAGTTTTACAGTGTGAAGAAACTGCATTTAATTTCAGAGGTAAACTAAAAACTAAAAGATCTGATTGAACCAGGAGTCTACATGTAAATCATATTACCCTACATGTGTGTAGTTCAGGAAAAACTTTGATTTTTGTTCTGGTTGACCCAGAAATGCTTAGGAAAATGACTCTATAATTAAAACATTAAAACAACGTTACATTAGTCTCTTTCTCTGGTGTTTTCCTTCTTATGATTATGTTTGAGTTCTATGTTTACATGGAAATGACATTTCATTCTAGCTGTCGAATACATTTTTAATGAATATAGTTTGGCGTCCTTTTGTGTGATTATAGATTACTGATCTACTTCTTTCATTGATTTACTTTGCTTTACATTTGATTGGATAAAAATGCATAGTAAATAAAAGCTGATCATAACTGATTGAGTTATTGACATCTTACCAATCATATCTGCTTGCTGCTACCAACAACAAAAAACACAGACCGGGCAAAATCGAGCCAATCTCCTGCTCTGCCACCATAATAATGTTACTGGTGTCAGCAATGCTTCTCACAAGTGGAAAAATTAAGTTTGACAGTTTGGCTTTATTATTGATGCAGCAGTTCATTCTTCAGAGGACAGGTGCGACCTGTCTGTCACTTAGACAGCAACCTGAGTCAAAACAACTTGGAGTGAACAGGACAGCCACAAACAGCTTCTTACAAAGACGTAAGAAGCTTCTCTTTCTGTGCGTCACAGAAAGAGAACACCACCGCTCACATGCGTTCACATCCACCAACAACGGCCCCCTCCTGAGCACAAACACAACGAGACACTCAGTAACCCACAATCTGGGGAAGGTGGAGGAATCTGACGGAGAGGCTTTGTCGTCTTTGTGGAGGTTAGAGGCTTTCTGGATCCAAGGTTGCTACCAGTCCATTTATTCAGCCTTTAAAGAAAAGCCACAGCATCACGACAATCGCCGACATACTTCTAATTTAGTGTTACATCAGTGGATTTCTAATCTAATGGATTTTTTTCATCTCTGCGTGAGCTCAGAGCTCACCATGCATTATCTCACATGGTGCAAGAGGGGTGTTGTCTTGTTTCTGGTTTAATGTGGATCCTTAGCTACCAAGAAGGGTTACCTTGAAAAGCACTTAGAATGATGTCATCTACAATGGAGGTTGCCAGTGTAAGTTGTGTTGCTTTCCTTCATGTCAGGAAGGGGGAATTTTATTGAAAAGCTAAGGTTTTTCCATTGATGGTGTGAAACATATAGATTTACTACAGAGATTACGTACAAGTATAGAAAAGTACCAATTGGAGTACTGTACCCTTTTATACCAATAAAAAGTTTAGTGGAAGGAAAAAATGTGGTAGAGAAAGTTGTGAAAGAAGTCTTGAAAATATTAAGTTCCTCTAAATTCCCTTCATAAGGTTGATGGTGCTTCTGGTAGCCACCACACACAGATATATCTTAAACATGAGCTACAACTGTCACACCCCTTGTGTTAAGCCACTTCCTAACCAGAAACGTAATTTAAATCATACCAGAATAAAGCAGAAGACGTGGATTTAACTGGTCCAAAATGACATTACATTTTCTACAGAATGACCAGGAAGTCATTTGTAAACATCCAAATATTTTACAATAACTTCATATTGCTACACTGCTCCTTCTTCCGTGGCTTCCAACTATTATAATGGATTCAAATTGTATGCAGTCTGATTCAGCACCACTGGCTGCTTGCTTTAGAATAGTAAATCCAGAGATAATTTCCTAATGGTACGGCCATTTACAGAACAGAAAGGCAAAGAGCTATTACATTAATGTGTTTCTTATTGTTATTGTCCCAAGGGGGCACCCATAGACAGAAAAAAGGTTGTCATAAAATTGATTTAATCTGGTTATCTACCAGTCTTATGTCAGGTGTGGGTGTTTGTACCACAGGAGGAGGACTGTTTTTCCATTGGAGACGGCGACAATGCATTTTATTCTCCATAAGATTTAATTTCATAAACTGGTACATTACCCAAATGCAGGCTTTGCATTGAGGAAGCAATATTAGAGGTGTTCTTGGTTCAAGAGCTGAATGAAAACAGCAGGGAGAAATGAAAGCAATGCAAACTCTTTTCCAGATCACAGGGCTACAAGGGACTGCAATCGCTTTCCCCCAAACCCACCCATCTTATTTTCAACATTATCCCTTTCTCTGTCATGTATGCTTTTCTTCTTCCTACCAGCAAAATATAAAAGGGTTTGGTGGGTTTTGTTTGTTTTATTCTTTTTTGGATCAGGTAGTTTCTAGAAAAAAATAGAAAACTGGATTTGTCAAATTGGAACAAGCCAGAGCTAACATGACTGAGGTAGGCATGTGGAAGCAGACCACCCTTCACGTTTTGACTCTAGGCTGTGCAAGTAATACTTCCTCGATTGTTTATTCATTGCATCCTGGGCCGCTGACAATAGCAGGAAAGGATGGAGAGAAAGAGCAAAGGTAGAAATACAAGTTCTTTTTTTTTTTTTCCTGATGACATTTATGTTGTTTCAAGAAACATTCAGTGGTGAACCCAGAAAGGTTGGCTTAGAATTGTGTGCTTTTATACAAGACAAACAATTGATTATTTTCACCACAGTATCTGAATATGATGTTTCAGTTTTGGCTGTACCTATAACTGAATCAGGCTTAATGAACACGGGAACTGGGTTATGTTAATAAGCACATATTTTTGCTTCTATTTGTTTTAAAATATTGATGGTTTTCAAAAAGGACAAAATATTAAGACAAAAAAAAGTGCCATTCATCACCTATGAATACTTTGCAAATCCACTTTTTGAGATTCAAGTAATCTTGGAATCTCTGAAAGTGATTACAAAGCAGAAGTTTTGAGCACAAGCATTACAAGTATGACAACAAAAGACATGAAATCCTGCTTTCAGACCAAATGATGGCAGAAAATGTACCCTTTACTGCAATGGGTACTTTGCAGTAAGTAACCAGCACCCTTTTTAACACATCAGGCAATAAGAATATGTTCATGCAAAAATAATGTTAGCTTTAAAAACAGAGCCAAGTTTTCTTCTAAGCAATGCAAAAAAACTAAAAACAAGACAATAATAACAAATGCAAAACAGGTATAATAATTAATCCAACAGAGAAGCTGAAGGTGACAACAGGCTTTTCCACGGTCCGTAAGGTCGGCGTGAGAAACGCGCCACTTCGCTGCAGTAGTAATCTGTTGCAGACGACTAATTCATTCATGAGGCTGTTCTCCTTAGTGTTCATTTTCTCAAAGCAATAAGCCACTTTGTTGAGAGAGTGAAGCCGGGGTTTTTTGTTCAGATAATGCACCCCTGAGCTCCTATTAAAAGCTTATATGAATAACTTTGAGTACAAAGGCGACAATTAAAGGTTTTAGGGCTGCTCTGAAATGTGACTCTGCTTATTAAAAGTGGCCCGCACTGTAGCTTCTGGTGATTTCTAAATTATTAAAAAGGAGGTGATCTGACCATAAAAACTTGACTCTAATCCATCTAAATCCATTAGAGCTTTTGTTAGAAGTTAATTGCTACATTTGAGTAGTTGGGACTCTTCATCTTTTCCCATTTGAACAGGGTATTTGTCATTTGTTGGGCGTTTTCTTAAGAACAAAATCAGCAGTAGGGATGAGAAACACCTTTCTTTTAAATACCAACAGATAAACCAAAGGTTGCTTTAGTCGTCAAAACCTAAACCTTTCCATTTATAATTCTGTTTCAGGGAACTGCTTTTAATGCTTTTAAAGCAAGACCAAATCAAATTATATGAACATTTAGAGTTTTATTTCCTTTCAGTCTGAGAATCTGCATCATTCAAGGCTCCTTATTATTAACAGTTGCATAACAAAGCAGCCTCAATCAAAGGTCTAACCCTTTTAGCTGCAAAGCAGCCATGTAATTGTTTACATAAATTGGTGTGAACCCTGTGCGGATGAACGTCAATAAAGCAAGATATATTTTTTATTTAGTTGTCCATTAGAACATCTACATTCACTAGAAATTAAATGAAAAATCCCAGAAAAGAATGAGATAAAAATATATATATATAATAGAACTGTGCATGTATTTATGTTTAAATAGTCCGTTTTTAATGAACTGCAGCATTTCTTTTTCTAACGTCAAACTGCCTGATAAGTGGTTTTTGTGGAAGGTTTCAGACCAGTTCAGGCAGCATTTTTTACAGCAACACTGCAGAGAATTGAGGAGGAACAAAGTTCTAAACTGTTCTGTTAAAAATTAACAATAATTAATTTCATAGACACCTTCTGACATCTTGTTGCATTCAGCTTACACCTACAAATCAAGAAATCTTCGCTTTGCCGGCTGGTTTCTTTCGGAGGGAACTGCATGTCTGATTAGTTTAGGAATACTTGAGAAACCTGCTGGTTGCAGCACCGGCGAGCTTCAGGGTTGTGAGAGGTCTGCAGTAATTGGAAGGTGTGAGAAATCATTGTTCTCACACAGACTGACCTATTCCTTGGAAAAGGGTGGTTTAAAAGCAAACAGAAGGGTATGATGTGGACAGAGGTGCACTGCTGAGAAAATTATATCACTTCTAGAAGCAAAGAGCTTTCAGAGCATTTTACTGCAAGCTCAGCAAACACACCTATATTCATATATAAAACATTGTTTGGAATACATGCCAGCTAAATGGCCCAAAAGTCATTTATAGAAATGACTAGTTTACAAACTTTTATAAGAGCATAATATTATACATGAGGGACATTTCTGACACTAACAAATCTGTCTGCAATCAGTCTCCAGGCAGAAACAGAGCCAACGTTGTGTTCTCTACTTCTAACTCTATGAACAGTCAGTGTGTTGAAGGCAGCAGTTAAAACTGGGACTTCACTGTATTGATACAAATAGAGCTCCGTGTCAGAGTGCAAACTGAGATAATCAGCACAGTAGGTGTTTGGTGTTTTGTTCATTCATTATAAGTATTGATGAGTTATTTCATTTTTACAATTCCGAAACCTTTAAGGAATATCTTACAATTAAAAAACTAGCCAACATAAAGGAGACACAACCAGAAGCAGATCTAATGGAGGTTGTAAACGTCCTGTAGACAGAGGAACTTCACCTAGCTCGTGTGATTTCAGAATTTATGCTTCACAACATTGATGGATGCTTAGTGACATCTTTGGTTTACTTTGACTGACCAACTAGTACCCACATTACTGCAGAAGAGGCACCAATGCAATCTGAAATTTTCCTTCTCTTTTCTAGCATCAGCTGTGAAGAAGACATCAAAATACTTGAACTTTTCTGCTTGCGGCAGAGACTGACCCCCAACTGTGAGCGTCCATTCAGCTTTTGTTCCGGTTGACAACAATCACCCAGGAGTTAGAGGAGCTGACTCTCACATTCAGCTAAAAACTGATTCATGTGTGCACCAAAGGGAATAACTTTATGACACCATCAGAACCAGATCACCAGCATAAAAAAATCTGACTTACCAAACCAGGTACCGTCCTCTACTGCTTGAGATTCTTGTCTATGAACTACAAGGGACAGTCCTATAGTAATGGATAAAAATACTGACACATATTAAAGGGTATATCTTGAAAAAGATATACTCTGTTCTGCTACATTGCACAACACTGACAATTAGTGCAGAGCCAGGTTCCCTCTGGAACTACCTTTCAATGATTCCCGTCTGCCTGCAACAGAGGTACGACCTCACCCTCCAGCCATTTACCCTTAAGAAATCCCCCAGAGACGGCGGTCAGGGAAGGTCTGCAACAAACTGGGGTGTGAAGGAGGAAAGGGCTCATTAAGCCGATGCCTGAAGTGCCCCGACGTTAAAAATAAATGAAAAGTACACCCAGACAGGCCACCTGTGGGCTGCAAAGTCTGCTTGAAAAAACACGGACAGACATGCGATGTTTGAACAAATCAAACTGATCAAACAGTTTGTCGAGACGAGAGAGGAAGATGGCAGAATCTGCTCTCCTGAGTGGGAAACTTCTGCTACTGCTGCAGAAAGATAAAGACTTTCTGTCACTGAGCTTGAGGAAATTTGCATATGCAGGAAATAAGATATTCTTCGCTTTTCTTCTCTTAAGAAAAACCATAAACTCTTTGAATAGCTTGCACTTTCTTTTCTACAGAAAAGCCGATCGTCACCAAAATGATTTAATATTCCATGCATTTACATTAAATGACATCTTCTACTGGCCAATCATGTTACCTTGACGACTGAACGTCAGTTCGTTTAACAATACAGGCACGAGATGATGTGAAATATACAAGGTTTCAGTGTCAACAAGTTCAAAAATTTATTCTTAGTTCCTGCCACCAAGAAGAAACTCATTGATGATGTCTACCAAAGGGACAGACACAATCTGATGACCCCATATGACCCGATTAGCTTTGTAGTTTATACAGCAGGGAAAATAAGTAATTCTAGAAACAGTACATCCAAGACCAGATGGACCATTACCCGGTCGAGTGTCTTCCACAGTGGGATACACTATAATCTAACTTTAGAGCCTCTGGAGCAGCTGGAATTCAAACAATATATAACATATTACTGTGGGGGGGAAAGAAAGTCGATTTCAGTCCAGAGAGAGGGAAATATTGAATTCATTGTGAAAACATTGGGTTTCATTTAAAGCAAAGATGAAGGGTTTGCAAAGGTTTTGATGTTTTCCAAAGCAAATATTTCTTTCAATGAGAAAACTTGAGATCTCATACCTGTGCTTGGCTTAAGGTTAACAAGCAATCACAAGAATATAGAGAACCTACAAGTCTAATTTAATTCACTTTATTTCATTGCATCTTTCCTTCAATGAGTTGAAATATCAAAAAAGACAAGAAAAGTGCAGTGTTACTGCACATGTGGACTACAAATTACACATCTGGGTTATTGCCTGGAAGCAGAAGCTATCTTAAGGGCTGTCTGGGTTGTGTCTATCTCTGTTTTTGTCTCTTTCTATGGCAGAATTCGGTTCCTCTTTGGCTCATCCCTGGCTGCTCCACGGGGGGCGTCAGGACAGGATGTTTCCCCCAGGGACAGATGTGCTTTCGTGCAGACTGCTGGATCTGCATTAGCTGAGGATAAGGCTGAGCTGCTCCCATTACTTACAGCAAAGACAGCAAAATTGAGCCATGAACTGTACCCAGCTTTTATAGTTACTTTTTAAGTCAGATTGTAATTGTCAGATGAAACTTGTACATTTTCTTGTGACATATCAATTTCTGTTAAAAGAAACGTTATACTTATGGTTAGAAGTTTTTATGCATGGCTTACATTTTGGGATTTGGGACACTTTAAAACAACTTCATACTAAAATGATTGAAGAGCATGTACAGCTGTAAATAATTTGAAGTTTGGATTTATTGTGGTTCTTATTAACAGATACTCATATGTATTTAAATATATCATCCCTGTTATTTGGGTTGAGTGTCCCTAAGGAGCCTGCACCTCAACCAGAGATTTTTGTTTATAAGGTATTTGGACTAATCAGGTGAGAAACTGCAAGTTTCAATCATGGTGGAATCAGTTTTGGAGCAAGAGGGTATGTTCCTGTTTAGTCTCTCCTCTTTTCAATGCATCTGGTTTCACTGAAGACTGACCTTGAGCCTTAGTGGTTCCAAGTTGTTCCTAACCATCCCAATCCATTATTATTCAATGGATTATAGTTTGGATCTTCTTCCCGAAATGCCAAAGGATTTTTTTCCACTTATGTATAAATTATTGAATCGATGATCTTGGAATCCATAAGTGTTTAGAAATGGTCCTGAAAGATATTCACAACTCGCAAATATCTACAGTTTCACGTCTTAAATTTTCAGTGAGTTTATCTGAGTGTTTGCCAATCCAATTAGTTCTTGATAAGTCTCAATTTTGTCTACTAAGACAGTATAGAGCCTCACACCTGCATGTACAACCATGAAAAACTGTATATGTTTTGGGTAAAAACTAATATTGCTGATGCCAACAAAGTCCCTTCTTATCCTGCTGCTTCTTCTCTGTTTTCTGATACAAAACAAAGCAATGTCCCATTGTGCCGCTCTATTCCTCGAATGTCTCGTCTTTGCCACTCACCGTGGGCCTCAAGATGAGTTCTTATCTGCTGTGTGCATGTGGGTTCGGCACACACACACAAACCCACGAGGGGCCGCCATAACAAGCCGGGATGCCTGAGAGATGGGCCGCGGAGATAACACACGAGCGAGCAGGAATACATTAAAAGCCAAGTGAGACGAACCATGCAATATTAATTGGGGCATTATCAAACATCATCCCAGATTGACTCTCGCAGCAGAGGAGCTGCATAGAAATGTACACACGTTTCCTGAAGTGGGTTTCTGTGAGAGGTAATCGGGTTTAAGTGAAGGAAAATGCATGGAGATTTGTATTTTAACAATGTGTTTGCTGATATATTCACAGTCAGGGAAGGAGGTGGCATGAGTATTCCCTCAGCTGATCAAAAGTCAACATGTAGCCCACAAACAGGCAAACACAAAGCCATCTGTAAGATTAAAAGGAAGTTATCGGAGCAGTTAAAACACTCCGATGAAGAAATAGAGTGAAGTTTCCACAGGAAAAACGGGCAGATAACCACCTTCTGAGTCACACATTAGCAGAAAGAGAAGGACGACACTGGTGCAGCAAATGACGTGGAAGGATGGAGGACGGGTCCTTGACTTACAGGAGCAGCGCTGAGCATTAAAAAGAGCCAATATCCCCAAGCACTGACCTTCAAGAGCCAATGACACGGCCTGCAGAGTCTGAGGTGTGATACTGTGTGTCTTTTCTAGTCCAGTCAAACTCAGCGTAGCATATGTCACCTACTATCCTCAGATTCTCCAATCATACAGAGGGATATCTTATTACTTACAGTTGTGCAAAGCAAACCAATTTCATGAATGGACTACACAGATTCAAAGAATGATTAGAAAAAACCTTCTGCAGCTACACTGTATTAACGCATGTTAAGGAATATTTGGTGTTTGAACTATTGAAATATTCTTAGCTAGCTGCCCTAGCTAAGGTCAGGGAAAATACTTGGTGGATTTTCCCAAGTATTAACATTTTACCATTTTAGTAAAGCTCAATTGCCTCTTTTGATGAGCAGGTATTAGTCAGAGATAAAATGGCAAAGTCACACAAAAAGCAGCCTTCATCACCGTCAATATCAAAACAGCTCACTCAGTGTTACTCTATATTTCAAATGTGCAGGTCAGAGTTCACCGAAGACGAACCTGACACAACCCAACCTGAGTGATGTTTAAGTTATTTTTCCTGATGACCCCTCTCTGCCCGTAGCGTCCGCTGGACCGTCAGGCTGCATCGGCTGATATTTAAGTGAGAGCATGTGGGCCAGAGTCCGCAGCACGTCACACCTAATGTCCCCGTGTACACATGTGCTGGAAAGTGACGACCCGCTGTAGCCGGCTTGGCAGAACGGACAGATCACAAGGAGGCAGCTGTTACTCGTCACCACCCCCAGTGAGGGTCAAGCTGGGCTACCTTGTACTAGCGGAAGGTTTAAATGTGAGAAACAGTCTGCGGAAAATAACTAGGCATGTAAAATGTCCACTTTCATCGGTCAGACAACAAGCTGATCCTGCATTTGTTCATCACATTTCATGTTGTTAACCTAAAAGTGTGTATTGTTACTGTAAATGTTCACCGGTCAGCTATTTAAATATAATAGATAAATAAGCGATGTGCAAACATGACATAGATCTGCTTTGTCACATGAAAGACTTTGATTTGTGTTTTTGTGTAATTTGCTTAATTTTAATTTCATTCTGTAAGACATGGATGTGATGAAACACAAAAGAACATAAATAAACAATAAACATGAAAATATAACATTTTTCAGTAAATATATCAATGTCTTATTGTCTTAATTTCATTTTCTTATTTTTATTTTTCA
Source organism: Brachyrhaphis roseni (assembly GCA_903066815.1). Classification (NCBI taxonomy): domain Eukaryota; kingdom Metazoa; phylum Chordata; class Actinopteri; order Cyprinodontiformes; family Poeciliidae; genus Brachyrhaphis; species Brachyrhaphis roseni. The sequence continues at coordinate 40,455 of CAEFZY010077078.1, forward strand.
TTTTATTATTAATTTGACTAATTAGCTTTAAAAATACTTTGGTGACATGTCTAAATATTCAGTAAATATCAAAAAATAAACATATAAACTAGTGGTGGGATCATATGAATAAAAGTTTATAATTCAAAAGCCCGTTTTTGTCATCCATCGCTTTGTTTGCAGAGATAGCTTGTGCGTCAGATTTATGGGTGTACCAGAAACACGCAGCAAATGTTCCGGTTTGGGAACAAAAGTGATTTATTACATTAAATTAATTATTTTATTGAAATTAACATGTTAAATCCCACGCTTAATATAAACAAATGGAAAAGTTGTTTTTTTAATCTGAACAGCCAACATTCTTCATTCATCCATTTACATTCATTTATTTATTTACTTATTAATAATTTAGCTAATAAATAAATAAAAACAAACAAACATAAGTAGTTACTTTCAGGTAAATATCCAAGATATTCATTCATTCATTCATACTTTCCAATCGAACAGCCCCAAGTATACTTTGAAAATCTCAGCTGAACATTTTAATCAAAATTCCTGGATTGAAAAAATAAATAAAAAAAACCAGCCGAATGATGAAGTGCGCTCATAACCTGCTGAACAGACACATATGGTTTTTATTTATCCATGAATTGAAACTTTTACGCCCCTGACCGGCGCTGAGGTTAGATGAAATGCTACAACACTGCTTTGTTTATCATTCCTTTAAACTCCCACCGCCAGCCTTTATATCGCACCTTATATATTTACTGAACCAGAACACACTGGTTACATTGTAGACTGCTTTATGACACAATGATAGATGAGGAAAAAATTGTTGATGTCTGCTCTCCAGTACTTCATTCCCCTTCCAATGCAGATCCTTCTCTCCCTATCAGCTCTCACAGAAGCTCTGAAGAGTCATTTCGCCAATCTGTCAGAGGATTCGCTTTGAATAGTTTCCCACACGAAACCGGCATTTATACAGCATATAAATTCCATATTCACGCCTTCGGACTTATCGTTTTCTTTTAGTTCTCCATCACAGAGGCAGAGGAAGTAATTTAGAGCCGGAATATGGAGAGTGCCGGCCGGTGAGAGATAAAGATGCCCGTGCCTACCACACCCCCGTCCCTGAGGGAGGTAGGAAAATAAAATTAAAAAAGGAAACGTTATTGCGTTTTCACAGATGGGCACTCTGAGAAGCTGCTGTTGCTTGCAAAGCCAAAAGCAGTTAGAAGTATTAAACTTCCAAACACTGCGTTTCAGACGCCGTGGTGGCTGGTTGCTACAGAGAAGAAGTGGAGGGATGCGTCAGCAACAGGAGGTCACACCAACAAAGACTGGATTAGCTCAAATTAATCCCTCTGTTCTCAACAACTCATTCACTCATTTAAGAACACTTAACTGCAACTTCTGCTCAAGGTGCACAAACTGAGTTTGTCAGTAATTATAAATATCTTGGCTTTATTTAAAAAAAATAACATTTCAATGTTGTTAGAGACATTGAAAATGAAGATTGGATTTTATTATGGTAATGGTGTCGCATCACTCAGTCTCATCATTGTTTCTGATGATCACTGTGGTTTCATCTGCAAACTTAATGATGGTATTGGATTTCCATTGAAACATGGAAATCTAAGGATTATAAATTCAATTAAGATCATACAATTTAAATGAAACTGAAAAGTTATTTGATTTTAACTAAATCAACATAGAATAAAGTACGAGCACCTACAAATTTTAGATTAAAATTTCTTCAGTCTGTGGTCTTCATTGATGTTTCTTCATTTTTGAGGGAAAGCTTAACTTTCCCTCAAAAATGCGACTTATACTCCGGTGCGACTTATATATGGATTTTTCTTCTTTATTATGCATTTTATGGCTGGTGTGACTTATACTCCGGAGCGACTTATAGTCCGGAAAATACGGTAACTTAGATAGATACTGAGCTCGTATCCAACTCTTTTCAGAATCCAAATAACAAATGCAGAAGTTACTTAATGGCAGGTTGGAGTTTAAGAGGACTTCTCTGCTCATAGATCTGATATGAGGTGATGGGCCAGCACATGTTTCTGTTGTTCTATCTAAACCAGAAATAATTATGATCCATTTCCCAATCAGCCATCCGGGGCCGAGGTGTTGCATCCTCATATAATCCATCAGCAGCAACATTTTGTCTAGTCAGATAAAGGCTGTAATTAATTGCACAGGAGGACAAAACTTCATTACATGGCCGAACCTCGTCTTTAATGCACCTTGGACTGACCAGCCAACCCAGCTTGGACAGGTGGGAATATGTCTTGGCAGCCATTGAAAAAAAATAAAAATACTAATAATAATTGCTTTTTTTATTTAATTCTGAAACATTATCATATTTCAGCAATTTTGGAGATATCTTTTCTGAGCTTTTCTGGGTTTAAATTTGTAAGTTTTTAGATGTTAATATTCCGATAGAGGTCACAACCTGCAAAATTATCTTTGTATTCGCTGATGAAGACCTGGATGATCCTGAAATCAAATCAAAACCAATTAGACTAATTAGGAATCTTGATAAGTAAAAAAAAGTTAATGTTTGGAGACTTTTTAAAATAGCATTTTAGTGAATGTAGCTTTCATCAATCCTTTTTTTTAACTTCACTTAACTGAAACACAAATCTAATTTATTTATATTTTATAAACAAAAGGGAACAGACTTTTAATTTGTGATATTTTAATAACCTTCACAGTTGTTTACATGCATCTCACCCAGCAAAACAATTTCATGATATCGAGTTTGAAGCTCTCAAGAAAACAGACAGAAGTGCTAAAAAAAAGCTCGCGCTTAAGAGGGAATCTATGTCAAGCCTACTTCTAAATTTCAGATTATTCATACTAGCAAGATTTGTCAGAGATGGCTGCAATCTTTCTACACCCCCACCCCTTCCTGAAGTCACTGGGAGTTCATGTTTAACATCAAGTCAGCTACAGTTACACCAAAATGAACCAAATGACTCACAACAAGCAGCACACTGGAGAAGGAGATCTCACTTAGTGGTCCAGTTCAATCCGGAGTCGCAGTAAGTCATGCATGTGCTGGAACTGGATCAACACGATGAAAAGCAGCATTTTTATGGACGTTACAGGAGCTGCTGGAACTTCACTACATGTTAGCCGAGCTTTCAGTAACTCAGAGAATAAATTAGTTTTACACAAGCATCAAATCTGGATTTTGAAATCAAAATTATGTGTTACTGAGCAAATTTATGACAGAGCAATGCTTCTATTTAAAGAGAATTTTAATTATAAGCAGCTCCACAGTGTGAACGGTTATTAGGCAAGAGAGCATTTTCACAATATCATCATTTTTATGAATATTGTCCAACTAAAATCTGCATAAACTGTAATGCTTGATGGAAATAGAAATCAACACCATAGAGCAAAGTGTGAATAAAAACTAAATAGTTTCTGTTTCTCAGGCAAAATAGATTAAAAAAAAAGATTCAACTAACTCTGAAAGTCAAAATTTGTAAAATGTCTTCCAATGGAAATTGTCATGTGCGTGACTGGCTGAAACACTGTTGTATCTGTTGCCAAGTGTCATTTATGTGGCCAAAGCCAGCAAGCATAAGTTCCTATATAGCAGAACATCCCCTCCCCCACTTGTTGCTGTACACTGCTGCTCAGATGCAGAGATGAAAGCTACTATACTTTTTCCATATTGGGCTGTTTAGAAATGTATCCGTTTACAATAAATCAAGAAGAGTCACAAGTGCAAAGCACTGAATGGACGTAATATTTGGCAACATATTATGAGTGTCAACATCTGTTCTGCATATTAATTTAGACAGTTAGATGTTAGTGAATGAGATACTAACGCTAAACGAGAGTTTTTTTTGTATTTTTACGTAATGGTAAAGAAAGAAAAGTATACAAGAAAAGTATGTTTAGTAATCTAAACAGATTACTAACAGGAATCTGTTTAGTATCATAACTAAACAGATTCCTGATATTGTTAATCCCTTCTTAAAACAATAGTTGGTAAGCTAAAAGCAACATGTCTATTACACAGCTATAAGAGCTATAAGATTGTCTGCTGGAGCAGATAGCATGACTAATCAACCAGCTAATGTTAGCCTATAATGCTCAATAATAACCTCATTTATGTCTCTTTACCAGAGTTGAAAGTATTTGTAAGATATCGTGTCGCCTTCACCCTCAAGTCACATTAAAACCATAGAAAAGAGAATCACATCCTCCAAAAGCAAAGCCTCCTAATTGAACGTGTCTTTGGAGCAGCTGGAAGATTACAACCCTGCGACCACTTAGCAATTACTGCAACCTGATGAACTCTGAGGAAGCATGGCTTTGTTCTGTAGACACTATATTAATGACACGAGTACACAAGACAGATCAACAGCTGGACTTGAAGAATCAATAAAATATTCAGCCTCCAGCTCCACACCTCACTGAGCTGCAGGGCATGTCCTAGTTGTTTATTCAGAGGAGCGACGGCTTGTTTGCTCGTAATGAGCTTCCTCATTAGGCTGGAGGAGAACAGGCTGGGAGGATGTGTGTGTCATAGGCCAGGTGTGTGAGGAACATGAGGTGCTTGTGCCGTCCGGTTTCTAAGTGCCATGATGGACATGAGCAAGTTTTAGATTTGGAAGTAGCAGTAATCTATCAATTATCAACTTCTCGTGTTCCAATTTTCCTCCACTTCCTTTGTTTACATCAACATCTCTTTGTTTCATCGTCTCCCCTTTGTTTATGCCCCCCACTTTTCCATTTCACTCAGGCGGACGGTCTTTTGGGAGGACGCTGGGGTTGAAAGCAAGAGCGGCACATCCGTCTACCAGGAGGAATCGATTGATAAAGTGGGGGGCTACATGCAAGCAGTGCTACTCTGACCCTGGTGGGGGAGCGCTCTGAATACGGTCCCACCGGAATCCAGTAATCTGGTACAAACAGGCCTTGTTAAACACACAAGCGCTGTTCTGCATTCAAGGGCAGCTGATGGGTATTAACAGGCAGATTATGAGGGGAGGTCAGGATTTACAGTAGAGAGCACTGACCGATAAATCCTGCTGCTACGGTGGATTTCTTTTTCAGTTTCACTAAGCTAATATATAATGCAGATTTGTATTCCAATGGGGCAGAATAATACCATCGCTTTATTGAGAGTCACATTCAGAACCCATTATCTTTCAATCCATCAGATTGTCTAGCTACTCCTAAGTAGATACAAACAAGCAGGTTAAAGGTTGAACCTCTGGAGGATAGACAGAGTGTTCTCATATGACATCTTCTGATGAGCTGAATCTGGGCTACAGAGGTCTACAAGGAATTGGAGAGCTATCTATAGTGAGTGTTTGATGATAATCCACCAAGAAATACAGTCTATTCAAGGTTTCATCAGGGAAATTAGTCTTCCTGACAGCAGCTTTATCCTTCTCTGCTCTCTAGGAATGTCCTCTTTCTGATTCACATATTGCCTTTCCTTCAGGTTCACTAAAAGTGAAATAACATTACAGCTCACTCTAGGTTTTCTCTTTACAATAACATGGAATTTAAAACATTTGTAAAGTATGCTTTCATGGTTGTTAGTTTTAAAAACCTCAAGACTTACTTAATGATCTGGTGAGGCAATTATTGAACTTTAACCTCAAATGTCCAAAAGCACACTACATCCACACTCAAATTATATTTAAACAAAAATCAACCCAAAATTGCACACATTTAAATGTAACTGGCAGACTGGCACTGGAATATACTGGTTCAGTTCTTATTTGGAAGACCAGGACTACTTTGTGTCATTTGACAATTCTGAATCCAAGTGAACAAATATCACGTGGCGTTCCTCAAGGCTGCATTCTCGGGACACTTTTGTTCAACATCTATATCCTCCTGCAAACCCACGTAAGAGAGTATCACAACATGACAACTTTAGTAGATGGGTCACAATGGCTTAAATTGTATTGCAGAAAATATAAAACCTAGACACCTTAAACCCATTGAGTCAACACTGAACTCCTGTTTGTGCTAAAGCATTCTAGAGCTAAATATGAGGCAGTCTGTCCGACAGCTGAAGCCAGGCTCTAACCAGGTCATCAGCAGGACGGTAATCCGAGCACAGCTGCAAATTTGGAATAGAAAGGCTGAAAAAGAAAAGAAACATCATTGTGTTTGTGTTGAAGTGTCCGAGTTAAAGTCTAGACCTTGGCCTGAGTATAATGTCATACGAGACCTTGAAAGTTTTGCAGAAGCAAATGTCTAAACTCCACAATGAACTGAAGTGAGTTTATAAAGAAAAATAGCTTAAAAGTTCTTCTACTTATTGCTGCTAAATGGTATTCAGAAGCTATGGGATCTGCATTAGCTTTGTTTAATAACTCATTGCTTTGTGGGATTTATTGTGTGATTTTGTACAGGAGGTGAGATGTGAATAGTTTTTGAACCTGATAAACTCTAGTAAAATGTTTTATCATTTCTAGATTCAAAAGTCCTCAAACAGAAAGCAGGCATACATTCTTTTTACCATTTCAAGTTATATTGGGCCTATGGAGTATTTAGATATTTGACGTAGTTCTCTTCCTGCAATCATGCAATTGGTTATTTTATCCTCAATAGATCCCTACTCTTCCTTTGTAGTTTTGGGAAACCCGATTCTCAAATCTAAAGAAATCTGTATTCTGGCTTGTACCAGCAATCGTCCTGCCAACTAGACTCAGGTCCTGTTAAAAACAGCAAGTCAGTCAAACAACACAAAGCACAGCAGTTACAATTAACAATGCCATCTTCATTTAGCCACGAGCGTTAGACAGCGGGTGTTGATGGACACAATGTTTCTGCTGCAGACATTGAATGTCAGCAGATTCCGCTGTCGGGCTCAGATGCAAACACGTCTGGTCTGACTGATATAATGCATTTGGAAAGTCTTCACATCCGAGACACTGACCTACTGGGATTTCATTGTCTTTTTGATTATTATCTCCTCATGCAATAATGCTCAAACAAACAGTTTTTATGTCTTATGAGTGTTTAAATAAGAATCTGAGTAATCAACAAGAACATAGAACACTCCCCTACATTGCATACTGAGTATTCCTATCACCTCACCATGCAAATCCGGTACCAATGAGAGTGACAAGAAAAGATGCACAAGGTGTTGATTGCAATAACACACCCTCAGTTCATCGTGTTACGTTCTGGGAGGAACCCAGTTCATGTATCCATAGTGTGAGCAGCAGGGTTGCAGCTCCAAAGAGATTCGAAACTTTAAAAATCCCATCTTAAGATATTTTAATATGGAGGATATGATGCATTTCAACGAAACGTCAGAAATGAAAGTCAATGTTGCTGGATTCTTGACACTCTGGAGAGCCATAGCTGATCCCAGGGGGAAAACGGATGAACATTGAGACTTTAAGATGACAGGAGCCTGAATAGGACACTGTGTGCTACCTTGTCAGGTCATGGTTATGTTCTCTGAAGCCCAGAGGTAAATGCCAGCACTAAAAATGTGCATCTTTATCAGAACTGAATGCTTCTGAGTTAAAATCCATTGTTAAAAAAATATTTATGCGTTTTCTGTCTCCAGAATTTCCTCCACCCTAATCAACTGCTGTGAGAGACCGTCATTAAAAACAATGTTGTTGTTTGACACAAGCGCAGAACAGATGCAACAGTGCAACTCTGGCAGAGGAGGATGCTTGAGACAAAGAAAAGCAAGAGAATAATCACAACGGGAGTCGATTGATTTGTTTTCCATATTTAGCAACCGTCTGCCATGCTACACCAACTGAACTCACAGACTCCATGGCTAATGATGCTAACCTTGCCTTGCTGACACAAATATTCAAATTCCATTCCAAAATATTCTATTTGTCTTCAAAGAGTTGTAGATGAAGCAGTCTCGATATAAATGATTCATATTGATCACATATTTCTTCAAATGTAATTGTCTAAAATCGTTATCATCAGGTTGAAACTTTACTCTATGCTGATGTTTGTTTTCCATCCAAACTAGCAATAAAAGTTTCAGCGATTTTTCAGTTTTATGTTCTTCTCGCCAGTCGGATGGCTTTACTGCCCATGTCTTATTTCATTTCACTGTTGTTTCTCATCTGAATAGCCTGCCCGCTGGTACTGTCCTCTACGCTGCATTACGTCTAACTCTGCGGTGGCCCATTAAGTCTTATTGTTGTATTGTCTCTAATATTATACGTAGCCCTAATGTGAATTCAGTGGCACACATGAGAGCCTGCATGCACACCTGTGACACATGCATAACGATCATTAATGTCTTTCCAAACAAACCTTAGGAACAGACAAATATAGGTACAGTGAGATGTTACGAACTTTTTGAAATGGAAAAACAGGTGAATAGAGACTGCAAAAAAACATTACAACAAAGAGATCAATATGTGTAAAGTGTATTTTATTTAAAGCAAAGAAACTAACAAAAGGAAAAATAACATTTGAATATATATTAACCAGAAACCAGTGAGTTGACAGACCAGGAGCCTTGTTGAGTTTCATCATCCAGGAAGTTTCAATGACAATGGGGAGCATGAAAGGGTAAATCCATATTCCTGGAGTACTTGTAAAGTGTGTAAAACATTTACTGTGTGATATTAAGGACGGTTTGCAGACACAAGCACCGATCCACTAGATGATGACTTGTTACAGCACTGGTTAATGACGCAGAAAGGTTCTGGCATCAAACACGCACCAACTCGTTTCCTTCTATTTTCCCTTTCTACTCTCTGCTTTTACATTTTATCAGCATCCGTTAATGATCCAGGGAATACAGCGGCAATTGCCCCGTCTCCGTTTTGAGCTGTCTGTGCGATGACATTCATGCCATCTTCGTCTCGGCTTTGATTAAAGATCGAATCAAAAATGAGCCTCTTCAATAAATTCACACAGGGTGAAAGTATCATCTTAGCTTGCAAGCAGAACTCAGACAAACGGGAGGTGGAAGACCCAGCAGAGGCGATGGATTGAAAAGTCTGATGGCGTCTGGTGGAACAGTTCAGTGGAAATGCGCCCTAGAGGGCTTTTTTTACTGACTTATGGAGATTGATCTTCCTCACACTGTGAAACAGAGCAGGTGAAACATTGGGAATGGGGAATCATGTCTCTACCATTGATCTATAAAGGATCCAACTGATGAAGGAGGGGAACAGACAGATGTGACTTAAAAAGAAGCAACAAATGAGCCAGAGAACAGCAGGCATTAAAAAAACAGAGACAGAGGGCAAGGAATTCATAAAAACATAAAAAAGAACAAGGGAATATTGTATAGTAAGGAGCCGTCGGTGGCTTCGATTTTTAAAGGACTATAAAAGCGGTTTTGCATGTTTCAAGCAATAAAGTACAAATTGCAAATTCTTGCTTCAAGACATTCTATAAAAGTCTATGCTGCTAACATGAAGCCAAAGCTGCTACTGTTGCTGCTGCTGCTGTTTAACATCTCATTAAAAAAAGAAACAATCATAAAAGTCGGATAATTCCAGAGTCTTTGGCAGTAAACATTTAGTTATGATGGTCGGACAAAATCATAAGGAAACTTTGTCTCTAATTCCATCAGTGTTTACAACGTGCCAAAGTCAGCTATAAAAGCTACTAAACCTCGGATGATGACTTTCTGTTAAAGTCTGTCAATAAATAACATTGACACAAAGGACAACAGATAATATTAGCTATAATTCAAACAACTTGTGTGAGTATATAAGTAAGCTGAAAGTGAAGCTACATTTTAGAAGAAGAAGAATTGCAAGTTATGATGAAATGCCACAAGGGAATAGTCTAAAGTATAATGAATTTAAATATTTCTGTATTTTCTAAGAAGCTAATCAGAGGCTCTGTTCACACTTGGTGGAAAAGATCCAACCATTTATCTCAAAACGTAAAGACAACATATCCATCTATTCATGCATTCATCTATTAATGAATCTGTTTATTCATTTATCCTTTAACCACAACTTGGTCTGTCTGTCCATCTATCTATCTATCCATCTTTGACAGCAGTGAAACACAGCGTCTTTCCACAACAACAATATCTGCATGTTTGGGTATTGAGTAAAATGTGACACACTGCTCTCACAGGGAGGACAGAGTATCTTTTGACAAATTTCCAAGCCACATCCTATTGATTAGCATTCATTCTTGTGCAAGTGAATGGAGACAGCAGAAAGCTCACACTACATCTCACACAGCCTCCACAATCAATCTGGGTGAGAGCTGGCAGGAGACAAAAAGGCAGGAAGGGTGGAGGCTGTGGTTCTCATCGGCTGCGAGGGTGACAGAGAAGAAGTCAGCAACAGGAGGAGGAGAGGAGAGGTGAGAGAAACGGAGTAAATATAGACATGTTAACCTGCAGAAAAGAAGCCAACTAACAGTTCTGTTAGCACCTGCACTGGAGCACTAATGACTGCGACAATACCATCTAGCGCTCCATCCCACCAGCTGGAATGTGCTGCTGCTGAACGAGTTGTGAAATAATCACACTGAGGAATATCAGAAAGCTGAGAATGATTGTTTCAAAGTGAAAGGAAGGCGTGGGAAGATGCAGAAAACATCAAAATTTACCACAAGAAATATGTAGAAGTTTATATTTTAGATGAATTCCTCCAGCAGAGACTAGGATCATCAGTCACACGTTTGGCAATCCGATTTCAGCCCTGTCCTTTCACGTGTCAATGTGTCCTTGGGCCTGGC
>CAEFZY010077085.1:0-10975 GCA_903066815.1 Brachyrhaphis roseni
TGGCTGGGGAGAGGGAAGTCTGGGCCTCCCTTCTGAAGCTGCTACCCCCGCGACCCGACCCTGGATAAGCGGAAGACGATGGATGGATGGATGGATGGATGGATGGATGGATGGATGGATAGTTTCAGAATCCTCAGAGACATTGCAGGTCCTGCATCTATGACTCTCTCATGTCATGCTCTTAAATCAAAAAGCTTGGCTCTCAATGCCTACATTCCTCTCTCCTGAAGACTCCACAGCTCTGCCTGGTCCTTAAATTTCTTAGAAATCTAAGATTTATGTACATAAATCAATAACATAACAAATGACTGGTGGTGGAGTGTTTCAGCAATTCTAACTCCTTTCTGTCTAGATGGACAGCTGCGCCGGCCCCGTTGGCCAGCCGGCCGGCCATCCATCAGCCTTACAGGCCCCATCAGCCTGCAGGCCTTGTCCAACAGCCGGGCCTAAAAAGGCTCGATGAGCCTGCAGGCACCAGCCAACGCAGCCGCGCCTAACAGGACTTAATGAGCCTTCAGGCACCAGCCAACGCAGCCGCGCCTAACAGGGCTCTATGAACCTGCAGGCCCCAGCCAATGCAGCCGCGCCTACAGGGCTCTATGAAACTGCAGGCTCCAGCCAATGCAGCCGCGCCTACAGGGCTCTATGAAACTGCAGGCTCCAGCCAATGCAGCCGCGCCTAACAGGGCTCTATGAACCTGCAGGCACCAGCCAACGCAGCCGCGCCTACAGGGCTCTATGAAACTGCAGGCTCCAGCCAATGCAGCCGTGCCTAACAAGGCTCAATGAGCCTTCTAAAGGCCAAACAACAATGGATCCATCTGCTTCAACCTCTCTGTGACCCAACTCCTCCCCGTCTCCATCCTCATCCTCCCGGGCATCTTCCAGACTCCCTCCAGGCTCCTTCCTCTCCACGTTCCACTCCACCACCAGTGTCCGGGCCCGGGGGAAGACTACCTTGAGCTTCGCCTCGAGCCAATCTCAGCAAGCACGTCTTCTGCCGGTATCCGAGCGCCAAAGAACTTTGGGTCAATAAAACTTTGGGTCAATAAAACTTTCTAACTGCTGCTTTTTCTCTGTGTAAGTCTCTCCAGATTTAATTATTTATTGGGACTTGAAAAGAATCTTGAATGTAGAGCGCCAGAAAGATTTAATGAGGCTGGATTTTTTGGCTGGTTTTACTATTTTCTTTTTGCAAATGGAAATGAATGCCTCATCTACCATTGAACTGTTTAAACTCAACATTAAGAGAACATCTTGTTTTGAGCAGCCTATTTTTTTGGAGACTGCTCTCAGTATGTCATTGCTGAGATTGTTCAGACTACTTTGAAAGTCCTTTAGATCTTGCACCTTGACCTCAGCACAGATTTTCTCTGACAACCTCTCTATGATGGCTTGGAGGTGTTCGTACTTGCATGTTATCCTTGATTTTGTTATGGCCTTGATAACAACTGCATTAACAAGCAGCATGATGGATGACTGCTGCTCCTCCTTCTCTGCGACTGGCAGAGGTTCAGCAACCTTTGTGGTAAGCACTGACTCCTGCTCTGCATCAACTAAATGTCTGCCTTTTGAGTGGGTCGATTCCTCTAAAATGAAGTTCTCCACTGTTGGAACTGTTGTTTCTTCATCCTCTGGTGCCAGTAAAACTCTATTGCATTGTTCTTTGCTGTCATTTTGAAAGTTCTTCATTTTGACTCCATCTGCTTCGTTCTTCTGTCGTGCAATGGGAAGATGAGCAGCTCCATCTCCAGCTGCTCCTCTTCCCATTGGAGCCTCAGATGACTGCTGCTCCTCCTTCTCTGCGACTGGCAGAGGTTCAGCAACCTTTGTGGTAAGCACTGACTCCTGCTCTGCATCAACTAACCGTCTGCCTTTTGAGTGGGTCGATTCCTCTGAAATGAAGTTTTCCACTGTAGGGACTGTTGTTTCTTCATCCCCTGGTGCCGGTAAAACTCTATTGCATTCTTCTTTGCTGTCATTTTTAAAGTTCTTCATTTTGACTCCATCTGCTTCGTTCTTCTGTTGTGCAATGGGAAGAGGAGCAGCTCCATCTCTAGACCCTCTGTTTTCAGTTGGTGGAAGGTCATCCAATGAATTACCTGGGATCTCTGAACAGTGTTGGTCAGAGATTGACTTTTTCACTTCCCTGACCTTTGGCAGCACTTCAAAGATGAAGTCTTCCATCATTTTCAGATATGACTCCTTTTCCTTAATTATAAGATGATTTGCCTTTGTCACATCTGAAAACTCCTCAGAAATAAATTCATCCACCATCTTTATATCTGATTCCCTCTCGTTAGAGATCAAATCATTTACATTAGTGGTCTTTGAAAGTTCCTCCAAAATGAATTCATCCACCATCTTCAAGTCTGATTCCTGATCTTCAGAAACAAGATTTCTGTCATATGTCTCGTCTGTTGCCACCTCAGAATCTAATTTCTCAAGGATGTCTGGTTCCAGGTTTACATTAAACTCCTGACTCTCATGGCAGTCGGTTTGACACTTCGTAGCTTTTTGGGTTCCTGTATTCTGTGGAGTTTCGGTGGTGTTGTCGTCCACAGCTTGGAAATGACCAACATCAGAGCTAGCACATGGGTGGTCTTTTCTCTGTTGCTTTTCTTTAGCAGCTTTTCGTTCTCTCTGACGATGTTCTTTACAGCAACAAATTAACAATTCCTCTATCAGCTGGAGTGCAAGTGGAAGGATTGAATCCACTGCGTCTGACCAAGACTTGTGGCGGACCACAGAAGTTGTTGGATCTTGCATGGAGCAGACAGATCTCAACAATTCTTTGACATATTTAATGAATAACTCATTGAAACAGTCATAACTCTTGGGACGAACCTTCCCTGTAATCTGAAGGGTGTCTGCAAAGGTTGTTAGCAGCACATCGCCCAAGATCGCGCCCACATCTTGGGATCTGATGCCCTGCTCAGGGATATTGCAGAGAACGAAGGTGCAACATTCATTCACTAAGTTTAAAAGCAGGTCCTTTAAGCAGGACTTAGTGTCGCAATCAGGCTTCCCCATGGCCAAATCCAGGGTCTGTTCCAATGAAATGGACCAAAAAAACTCTTCAATCATCGGCGTGATCATGTCCCCGGAAAAAACCGGGAGCGCACAAGGCTTTGGATTCTCTAAGTGGCTCATGGCTTCTTGGATTTGCAATGGATAGTAAAGCAAACTCTAGGATAATTAAATAACTATTTCGCTTAAATCACAAACTATCTCTGTCTCTCACCGAACTCCAGCTGTCTCTCTTGAAGAAAGTAGCAAAAGGAAAGAACTGTTACGTTAAATCCTCAGAAAGCTCTGTGATGTCATAACGGACCAGATTCCGTCCACACACGTTACGTCAGCTTAGCAACCGTTGCTAGGTGAGTCACCAGCTGTGTGCAGCTCAGAGAAATAATGTCTAATTTCAAGGAAAAAATTAAAAGTGAAGAAAAAGTGAAAGTTTCCATGTTAGGGGCAACAGTTGGACGAATTCCTCCAACTCTATTTATTAAGGTTTCTATCAATATTTATAAAATAAGGGCCAATTAATAACAGATAGAAATAAAATAGCTACATATATACATAAAAAAATATTTAAATATAAAATTACAAAGTGCAAATAAATGAGATATCAAATTAAGGCCAACATTTTTATAAATTATAATGAATATCAATAAAGTTTATCACTAATAAAACATTTGAACAAAAATAAATTAACTAAAATATTTTAAGTTTTAGGATCTGATCAAAAAAATAATCAGGATCCTAAAAACGCCTCTGTTGGATCATTTATTGAAAAAAGTCACAAACTTACATATTTATTTCATCTGAAAATGTCCTGCAGTGCCACAGTATTACCACTTGATGGCAATGTTGGTTCGTTTGTACTGTTACAAACGAACCAAACTGTTCCGTGTTTTTAAAAAATATAATTTCAGTGAAATCATAATTGAAACATTAAATAAGCATTAGTTTTTTGTTCATTTATTGAGAGTACACATTTCTGATAATTAATTCATTACTTTATTTTTATTTAATTTTCCTTTATTGTTATTTATTATTGACCAAAATGTGATTTGTTTGCATATTTTGTCTCCTCTGTAGTAATTATATTAAAAAATCTGGTTTATTAACTCCATCTTCTAAACTTAAACAGAACCAAAACCAGGTGAGCAAAGGTTGCAAAGAGACATTTAACTTAAATGTTTGCATTTAAATGTATTTTTATTCAGAATAAGCAGTCATTTATTCAGAATCATTTTACAGAAACACGAGTGGTTCATGTCAACAAACATAATCTGAAACGTGACTGTATTCCAACAGGCAGGACTGAACTTTGGCGCCATCTGGTGGTGATTTATTGAATCACAGTGCGATGCGCTATGACTCTATCGAACCATGGTTTCCTCTTCCAGGGTTCTGTCAAAATCTTGTAAGAATGGTGGCATTGAGTTTTTTCAGGCCGTCCTCTAGGATTTTCAGCCTGTCCTGTACAGTTTTGATGGGCGGAAAGATGGCGTCCTGTTTTGGGATTGTGCTTTTGTCGATGCGCTGCTCACAGTACTCTCCATAGAATCCAGTGGGACATCGACAAAGCCATTCGTTTGAGTCCAGGAGTCTGCCGCACTGACTGTTGGTGTTACATCGATAATCTGTGCAGGTGTCCAACTTCCTGGAGAAATGTATGGAAATTCTTCCACCACCAGTGGACCAAGTGCATCCCACCCGAAGCTTAGGCGTTGGGACCTCTGCAAAGTCCTCATAGTAGGTGACATGTGTTACCTTGGCATATTCAGTGTATTCAGGAGAGGTGCCTCCATAGCGTGAACATTTTTTATTTTTTATTTCTGTGCAGTATTTATTTCTGAAACATTCTTCTGCAGTTTGTCTAATATATGTGTCAAGTGACTGATCAGCATGGGGAGTGTGGCTCACAAGCACAATGATTTCTCCTGCTTCAATCTCAGTTGCATCACACGCAATATGATTGTTGTTGTCTGCCTTGTTGTATACCACCACCACCCAGTTGTACCAGTGATACTTCTTGTCCAGAAATGTTTTCACCTGAAGAGCAACGGCCATTTTGTCATCAGCGCTGAGTCCTTTGGCGGTCTCCTCCACATCTTTCTTCATGTAATCTGCATAGTTCTGCAAGCAGAAGTCTATGGCTGCATACTGAGCTTCATAAACCTTCGTGAACATCTCTACATGTTCAGCTTCTTTGTTCTCTGTGTTGAAACCCATCAGCTTCCAGTAGAACTGGTTGACAAACATCCCCTTCCACAACAAGCCACTGAAGTACAAGTTATACCTGCCGATCTCTTTAACATCACATTTTAACTTCTTCTTCAGCAGATTGTTGAGGTTTTCACTCAGAGACGTGCTGTCCACTGTCAGGTAACGGTAAAGATTGGACACACTGGACTCAGCTCCCGAACTTTCATAGTAGCTAGCAAACATTTCAGCCAGTCTGAGTCTTTCTTCATCACTTGATACCAAGTTACTGTTCAGACGAAAATCATTTAACTTGTCCCAGGTGTTGAGGATGGCGACTTCATCTCTAGAGTAGATGCTGGCGTAGTTGAACCATTCAACATCGGTTGCCAAGTTGGAGATCTGGATGGAGAGAAGGTCCAGCTTCCGGTTCACCTCAGCAAACCCTTTCTTTACCTCCTTCAGCACCAGGTCTTCCTGGGGGATAAAAGCTAAGACCATGTTGAGAATGGCTGCCGCTAGAGTTCCGATGCCGGGTGCTAGACTGGCGATCTTTGAGAAACTGGTCATTATATCTTTGACTTTCTTCCCATCAAGGTTTTGCATCACTTCTATGATGGTAGTCAGAGAAGCTTTGACTACTTCTGAAGATGCTTGCACCTTCTCTCTAGTGCTGGCTGCCAGGTCTCGTTTAACTCTGTACTGAGGCGAAGGGACATTTGGTGGGTCATCAAGAGACAGAGCAGAGATGGTTGTCCAGCAGAAAAGAAAGATCAGTGAAGCTAACAGAACCAAGCTAATCCGGCGTTGGGAGGCCATCCCTAAAAAACAGAGAATAACATTCAGTCTAAAATAAAAAGATGCATCCAAACTTTATTTGCTCAAGAAACTCTGGTAAAACGTCAAAACATGGAGAAAGCTGCAGGAAAAGAATATTTATTTTGTTCATATTTGTTAAAACTGTTGCTATGAAACAGATAAAACATGAAAAGACAGATCTCCTTCACCTCCTCCCTAAGCTGATTGATTATTTGTAGTTAGCTCTGGGAGACAGCAGAGGAACTCTAGATATCCAGCCTGATTTATGATTTACGAGTTAACATCCATTTACTGCTTTTTGCTGAAACTAAACAAACTAAACCCTGAGGTAACACTGAGTCCAGAAGAACCTCAGAGGATCAGAAAGTTCTTGTTTCAGTTGCTACAGTTGATCTCATTCCTATTGTATTGAATTAGATGTTTAACAGGAAGCATCGTCAACATTTGCTCCACATTTGGATGTCAGAGGATGTTTTTATGTGGACGAAGAAGACAGAGTTTTCTTCTCCTGAAATCTTGATCAAACAAACACCAAACATAAACATCTGACTAAAGCAACCCGGTGAGTTACCTGCTGCTCTGATGGTTTTATTCTCTGTCAGCTGGAACTTCTTATTGTCTGAGGATCAAAATAAAAATAAATTATGAAAGTTAAAGACCTGATTAAAGTGTGAATATAAACTCTGCAGACCTGTTGAGATGTTTGAGGAGCAGACGGAGGTCCAGATGGATGAGCGGGATCCGTCAGAGGAAACTTCTGCTTTCTGCTGGACTGATGCAGCTGACCTGAGTTTAAAGGACTGAGGGTCACTCCTCCCTCCTGGGTCCGGATTCAGTCCAGGGTTCAGTCCAGGGTTCAGTCCAGGGTTCAGTCTGGAAATGTTCTGATCGACGTTGTTGACAGGTCAAAGTTACTGTTGAATCCAAGCCGTAATAAACAACATTTACTGAATCTTTCAATAAAGTCTGTTCAGCTAAAGCCACATGGAAGTATTCATACTTTGTAAACTTTTCCTCCCTTTTTGGTGTTTTGAAATCTCTGCATGTTTTACGGCGTTTGAACAGCTGGTGAATCTACTGAAGAGTGAGTTCACTGAACTCTGTCTTTACGGGAAGAACTCCTCTCCCTCCCTTGATGGGAAGAGTCAACGGCCTCCAAAAAAAATACCTGAAAAAATAAAGTAAATAAACTACGTCCCGGACGGCAGTGTTTGTCACAATTAATCAATATGCTTAACTTTAAGCTTGAAATGTAAAAATAAAAATAAAAAAAATATTTAATGTTCACTTTACAACAAGGCTCCTTTTATAGATGACTAATAAATAGTAATATATGCCATCAATACATCTGTAAACAGAATAACACATTAGTAACTGTTTATTGTGCATTAATTAAGGATTAAAAAAACGACACTTATAAAGGCTTATTGTGCTTATAAGACAGTCTGAAATATTTAATATAACAACTACATAAAATATAAAAATTGGCTCAATATTTGGCAAGAAATTGGTAGATTTTGTGTCCTTGTCCCTCATTTAATGGATGATAAACAGTTATAATGATTTGTAAGGTGTTTAGAGATGAATTAATAAAATATCTATACATATAAACTATTTATTAGCTATATATAAGGGTAGTTTTAGTTTAAAGTGGTATCTTTATTGTCACAAACCAAGCATATACAATTTAAAGTTTTCCTATTCAGGAAGGTTTGATTAAAGGTTTTAATTTGTAAATATTAACTACAAACTGCTTGTGCTTTGGTGGAAGAATAATTAATAACTGCAATATGTATATGCTAATTTGGTTTTATCCAAAAATCCTTTTTTGTTTTTATTTTAAGAATTATTTTGGCCCTAGTTTTCTTTATTAGACAGGAAGCTGTCAGAGAGAAGGAGTTTCATAATAAAAGCTCATCAAAGTTCCTCAAAAATGTTATGCTATACATGAAGAATAAAGGAAAAAGGTGAAATAATAAAAAAGATCCATAAAACTTTTAAAGATCTCATCATCAACTCAAATTAAAGGATAAAAAGGAAAATATTTTTAAAGACTAAAATCAGAAACAGAGTGTCAGGTGACGAGCGAAGAGTTTTAATGGAAATATTTAATCAGTAAAGAACAAAATCATCAAAATCTATAATGTTTATTTAATAGAAAATATGAAATACACAAAAAATAAAAGAAAAAAGGGAATTAATATCCAACAGAATAAAATAACATCAAACACTTTGAAGGAATTTATCAAGAAAACATTTTACACAGACGATTAAATTAAATCTGATTTTATTAGATGCATAAACATTAACAATATCAAAACATTTAATTAATATAAATAAATCATAACTGAAGAAAATAACTTTTAAAAAAAATCACAAGTGAGCACAAGCTGCCAGTCGGTCTTAAAACTAAGCAGGTTCAGTTGAAGTGAATTTAATTAATTAAATTTTTATTCCAGAGATTAAAAAAAGAATTAAACTAGACATTATTGAGCTGTTCAGGGTAAGAAAAACGTCCAATTTTTTTCTTTGCATGAATCTAAACGATGCAGAGGTGAGAAGAAAAACTCCTCCAGGATTTTAAGGCTACAAAACTAAAATAAAATTTTAAAAAAATCATAAAAATAAATGGTGAGTTACAATAAATCATCAGATTTATGGGAAGTTTAATTCTGGAATATTTTTGGACAAACATCATCATCCAGTCGTTGTTTAAATCTAAACCTGTTCAACCGGATTTCAGCCTCCACTGTCCTGCAGCGGGAAATTCAGGGAAATTCAATTAACATCAGCACTGAGGAATCAGAGAAAGATTTAAAAATATATTAAAACAAAACAAAACAAACAAACAAACAAACAAACATGTACAGTAAGGACAAAGTTATTATTTTATGTAATCAGAAATAGAATACTCAGATCTAAGGAATGTGCAAATATTTAGGATGAAAAAAGTATATAATTTAAATACATATTTGTGCATTTAGACAAAGAAACTATTTATACTACCTGAAAAATATGAAAATTAAAAATGAAAGGAGTAATTTTCAGCCTTTATCTGACTTCTGGTTCCTCTGACTAAACAATAAATAAATGTTTTGTTGCAATTATATAATATAGGATTATCTTCTATTCATAGAAAAAACACAGAAATCAGTTTATTCTGAGTTTAACAGAAAAACAAACATTAAAAACGTGATTTAACTTCCTATTTTCAACAAAATGTTAATAATAAGAAAGTAAAACTGTTTTCCTTCTTTAAATAAAGTCAGGGTTACACCCATTCAGGTGTTTTCCTGAGCAGGTAAATCCCAGATCTCTGAACCGTTTTGCTTTCATAAACATTTTATCATCTGGAAAGAAAAACAGATCCAGGTTTTCTCTTCAAGCTCACCTGAGAGGTAAGAAACAGTCAGAATGCAGCTTTAAAAATACTTTATTTTTTTTTACCCATTTTTTAAATCAGTCTATTTTTATTGATACATTTTGCCTCATATTAAGACATTAATATTAACATTCAGACTAATATTATCTCCTTTATGTCTGCTGAATGTTAAGAACATAAATTCACTCTGAGCTGATTAGGGTGTTTGTTATTTAGATATTTACTGATGTATGGACTGATATAAATATGTATTCTGTTTGTTTTCTTGTGTTTCCTGATGAAAAATCAGCCATGAGTGATTTTTACATTCATCTTTCTGCTGCCATGGACGAGCTGGAAAGACTCCTGCAGCATCTGTGAGTTTCTGCAAACATTTGATTTTAAAGGCTTCAAATAGATCTAAAAACATTTAACTCTGTGCAATATGAGCGTCTGGTAATAGAAACATATTTTATTTTATTTTTTTTACATACAAACAATCCCTTTGTGTCTGGAATTAGCGCCGATATAATTAAACTTCTGGGTTAAAGTTTATCATTAAAAACGCAGCTCTCTGTCTCCCTCTGGTGGTTAAATCATGGAATAAACATCAGGAAGTTCTGACGTTTACAGGCAGAACAATAAACCTGATTCAGCAGAAAAAGGACATAAATTAATTTACAAGAAAAAACAAGTCAAAGGATTTGACTGAAAGAGAGTAAATAACCTGCTGAGAACCAGGAAAATTAAAGACTATAAAAAGTTTGTGTTTACCTCATTTAACATTACCTTTGTAGCTTAAATATAAACTCTATAATTAAAGAAACCTTTAAAATGATCCTGGTGTTCTAATCTCCAGAGGAACCAACAATGAAAAGGATCCATCTTCTGGTTAAAATATGTTTTTTTTCTGAGCGTTTACAGCGACGAAGCTTTAAAATGAAAACAGAAACCAAATGAAAGCAAAACTGTGACGTCAGAGGAGGAGCTTCTGTCATCAACAAAATGTCTTTGAGTCATCCTCAGATGTAATCATAACATAAAGCCTCTAATTTAGTCTATAAAACATATAAGGAACTTTGCTGGCAAATGTCATTCAAGTTTGATTAAATCTGCTGCTTTCGTCCAAATAAGGACTTTATGTTTACATTATTAAAGTTTATTGGTGGTTTTACTTTGAAAAGAACAGGAAATAAGACTGACAGACACATCTGATGATCATAAATAAAGTGATGCATTTTGACCTGAACTGAATGAAAATGGTTCCTACACAGCAGCCTTGGGGAACGCCACAAATAAAACCGAGCGCAGATGAAAAGTTCCTCCTTAAAAGTTTAATGTGACCAACAATAATCAAATAACTTAAAGCAGCTTTAAAGCTGTTTAACAATAAAAAAATATATATTCTACTTCAGGTTTCCAGCGGGATTTTAGGAGGTTGGATGTTTGTGTTAAAGGAGGGAAAATAAAAAGTTTAAACCAGGTGGATTTACAGACTGAAAGAATCTTCCAGTCTGAAAACCATCCGGATCTGAAACAACCTTCAGTTCACGCCCAGCTGTCAGAGGAAACCCCCATCTG
>CAEFZY010077102.1:0-12776 GCA_903066815.1 Brachyrhaphis roseni
TGGCTCATTAGGAGGTAAATTTACTGCCTCCAGCACAGAGTGAGAGCATAACACTCAAACCTCTCATACATCTATATGAAGCAATCTAAATCAACTGTCCAAAAAAGGCAACATGCTTCTTTTCCCTCTCCATTGCTCGTCTCTCCGCACTCAGGGCGCTGTTCTGTCTTCTCATGTATGAAGTATTTGGTGTTTGCTTGAAAAGGCGTGAGTAATGCTGGGCTGGTTTAGCTCACTTTTGCCACATATGTCATTTTTCCACTTGAATTTTGTATACAGTTTTTTTTTTCAGGAGTAGTTAATTATAATTTGTATGAGAGTTGGAGCCATTGCTGTTGGCACAAAATTGTTGGTTGCAAAAATGATATAGAATATACTTAAATTAGCCAAAACAACCTTTTTTTCTCTTTTTTTGTGCAGTGTTTTGTTTGGTGACATGAGATCAGAAAAACATATGGGATTATTTACTGTGTCATGTTTTGCAATATATAAACACACATTGTTATTGTTTATTGAAATCACAGACAACAGATAGTGAGCAGCATAGCTTTACCATAATTAGCTCATGTTATTGCAGTCCGATGAATTCTTTGCAATATTAATTTTCCACACTAGTAGTGCAATGAAAACAAATTTTAGAGATATTAATGCAGACCTAGAGCCTTACAGAATAATTAATTCCCTGACTGGTTTACATTTGGCTTTACTGGATTGCATTTGGGGGTATCGAAGTAAAGAGGGCTTGATGCAGATCTGTGTCATACTATTTTATACTTTTATTTTTGTAAGAAAGTAAAAACTATGAATAATTTTCTTGCTACTTTACTGTTTTGGAGTAGTTTGTGTTGGTCCAACAAACATCAGTTTGTGGTTGCAACACAACAAAATGTGGAAAACTGAGTGCATTTATAAAACGCTGCATGCACATAAAAATGTCAAAAGCAATCTTATTTCTTTCTTCTTTTTTTTTTCCACTTCTTTTACCCCAAATGTTTGGATGGTAATAAATAAGCTGAGTAACATTCCTGCGTTCAGTGGAAGTAATTTACTCCAAGACAATTTCCTTGCCTGGATTATAAGGGGTTACTTAGGCTGGGATGGGGTTGGTGGGTTCAGCGAGGATAAAGACCAGGGCCTGCTTTTTAATAAGAAACGTCAGGCATAAGGAGCTTGTTGGCTGCTGACTCCCCCTCTGTAAGCAGGTAGAGAGCCGCTGTCCTCTGCTGTCTCCCTGTCGGCCCTGGTAAGCAGCTAAAGTGCCAGGCTAAGCCTGTGTAAAGCAGACAACCCCGAGTCTTATCTGTGGAATGCTGGGCACCGCCACAGAGGATCTCCTCTGCAGGGAGGAAGCTCTATTATCTCAAAGCCCCCGTCTCCTCCTGTAAATGTTTGCCTTTCTCTCTCCATCTATCCCCCCGCCCTATTTTGTATATGCCTTCTTAAAAGTAGTAGAGTGATCAGTTCAGGCATTAAAGTGACACATTTGAAGCAGACAAATCCCATGATGGGGGATAATGAAGATGCCGTCTTATGTGGTCTCTGCAGTTCTGCATGCCTTGGCATTTTATAATGTTGCATGCTTTGGGGACTGTGGCCAGCTCGCCTGGCAGAGGCGTAAGCTCATCAGTCTCAAGTTGCACTATTTTTCCTTTTTCCCCTACAGCGATTTAAAACGTTCCAGAGTAATGTTTGGGTTTGCTTTGTTTCTGAGACCTTGCTTTCTTTTTACAATGTGTTACCAGAAGAATCCAAAGTAATGTGTGTTTGTCTTAAATTTAAAACACCTCATTGTTTCTAAGAATAATTGACGGCCATTTTTAGATTTACTACATTAGTAGATGTGGCGAGTTGTGTGACTGCACAGTGTGGTGAGGCTTTGTGAGCTCTAACATGGTTGTTGTTCCCATGACTGACAGGAAGACACTAAATATTATCTTTGTCACCATTACTCAACCAGATATTCAAATGAGAGATCCTCCTTATCTACATAAACATAACAATGCCGTACAATATATCAGTCAATGCAAATTGTAGTTAAGCAAGTCTTTTCAGCTGTTTTAACTCAGAATTTGATTTCGTAACACGCACTGCTCTGAGAGGGCCGCTGCTTATGTAGAGCTCTTTTGCCTGCTGCATTTCTGAGAAAATGAACAAAGTGAAGTGATAAACTGCAGTCTCAGAGCTTTTAGGAGCTGATACAGGATCAGTTTACCTAAGCAGTGCACTCTACCCACCCGGCAGCGTTTTCAGCCAGATTCTTGTTTCCCTGAGGGGGACTCACAGTTTACATATCATGCATTGCTGGTTCAAGGACAAGCTATACAAACTGTTATTGGGACAAACCTTACCCAGCTGTTCTCTGTAAGAGTTACTCAATGGTAGATCACTGCTTCTAACTGAACATAGAGCCTTGAATTAGGACATCCAAAGTGGTTTCGCTCTAATTTAGTCCATAAATCTTGCAGTGTTGTGCTCCTAGACTTGACTTAAAGTGAATCATTGATCATAACGGTGGGCATCTTCTCTGTGCTGATGACTGTAACGATGTCATCGAGCCACTCAGGCACAGTAACCACGGCAACTGACACATCAGTAATGTGAGTGTGGTTTGAAGTTGTACGAACATGAATGCTCGAGTGACGCAGCATTCAACTTGTGTAATCTCTGTTTGGCTGCAGAGAGATATGATAATAGGAGGGTTAAAGATGGCCTGTGTTTTTGCTTAAAATATTTCACTGATCAATTAAAGACAGTTGTTCTCTAAATTCATACTCACTTTACAGCATAGATATATGGTGTATACGGTAATTTAAAGGTGCTATGTAAAATCTACTTTTTTGAGTTTTATATCATGTTCTAATATTATTCCCGCTTCAAAAACATAACTGGAGTGTTGCTTTTATTCTTTCAAACATGTTTGCCGCTGGCTATTTGCAGAAATCTTCTCCTTGGAGTTGCCCTGCTATGCGCCTTCCGCTGTCAGCTCCAAAAGACTAGTGGCAGCAGCAGTTTGCAAACTCCTGGTAGTACTGTGCGTTTGCTAAGCTCACTATACGAACAACTTCTCAATCTAAAGCTGTTGGAAATGGTTGTAAACAACAAAATGAGTAACATTTGCTGAAGGTGGAGTGTTGGAAAGTGTAGGAGCTTCTTAAAGAGGCAAGTGGCCCAATTTCAAGGCGTTAAATTGCAGACTACCGATCTTTAAAAGCCCAGTGTGCTGATACCGTTTTCTTTTGTCTGAAATGTTCCTAAATAAAACAAGAAAGTCGCTGAGTTGGTAATAGTGTGGTAACTACTGTTAACTGCAAATGTGTAGACATGACCTGGTTGGTGGGTCTGTCAGTCAAACCTCTCTGACTGTCAGACCAAAAGAGCACAGGGATTGATTTATAGACCTTTGCCAAGATAGATAAAATCAATTGATAAGATCGCCTTCACATGTAAGTATGAAGCCGTGAAATACATATTCCCCTTTAAAAAAGGTAACATCAACAGATTTCAGAAGGTAACAGAAAGGCTGATTACATTCATCAATGTTGCTGGTTTTTTTCCTGCCTACTTTCCTGCCTCAGTTTGGCATTTGAGATGTCAGAGTTCTCTTCCAAATGCCTACAGAGACCATAATTCCTTATACAAGACGCTAGACACGAGTTAAAGTTTTACTTTGAAATCAGTTTCTTAGTTCTAAACTAGCAAACACGGCTTCAATTTGCCCTGCTTCTATTTAAAGGCGAGTTCCTGTTCGTGTGCCACCACACTTATGTCATTTTGTTTTTTGGATTAAGATTTTTTTAAAGATGAGTATGCTACTCCTTCCTGTAGGGAGAGACGTATAATCATTCTGAAAATTGCTTTGCCATCAATGTATCTACTTGTGGTTGCTGTTTGTTTTTGTTTCTTAGAATGAAACTAGACTGGATTTAGTTATTTATGTTTACCAGTTTCCTCTGAACATCATTTCCAGTTACTGATTCTCATGTGTGCATAACTGAATAATTTGCAGTAGATTATTGGTAAAAAAATTTTTTATTGAACTTTTGATTATTTCATTAACAAAAAAAAAAAATTACATTTGAAACAGCATCACATTTGGAAGAACACACATCTGTGACTGAGGAAAAAATTTAAATAATTTGGTTATCTTTGATTGAAGATACGAGTTTTGTTATGCAGAGCGACTGAACCCTCTTTGTCTTGTCAACAAGTTCAACAACCATACTTTCACATGAGTGATAGCGTGCTGTCATTACAACATTTGTGGTTTAACCTAAGTGGTGTTGTCGTCATCGTGGAGCGGAAGGGTTGAATTTCTGTGCACGGTCTGCAGCTGCAACCTTTGGTTGGGTTTCAGGAGCAGAACCATCTAGATCTGATCTGAACACAATGCGACCTAAACTCTCCGGCATTCTGCCTGCCTACTCAGTGAAAGTAGAAATCTGTTTTCAATTTGTTATTGCTGACCCAATGACTGAATACAAATAACCTGAAAAGAGGCTATGTTTACTTTCTATTAAGATCGACGGTTTACCTAAATTGTTTTTCCTAAATTATTAGAAATTGAATTAAAGGTGCTATTTACTATATCCATTTCCATCCATTTTCTGCACACCCCTGTCCCAAGTGGGGTCAGGAGGGTGCTGGTGCCTACCTCCATTGAACGTTTCAGGCGAGAGGCGGGGTGCTATACTATATTTTATTTTTAATACCTCATCTCAGAGCTTCTTTCATTTTTAAACTCTTAAAAGTATATTTTATTTTTTCTGGTTAACATGGAGAACCCTGATGCCACATCATGTCTGTTGAAAGGGACATCTTATGACTCAAATACCACAGATGTGTTTTCCAGGCGGGTTAAGATTTATTTTTGAAAGTTTGTTATTCTGGTTTTGTATTTATAAATGCTCAGAATAGGAATGAAACAGTGTAAAAATTAGATCATAATAAGTGGTTGGACTATTGTGATGATTTAATTAAATAATTTACAAACATAAAAACAAACACTGTTCTAAAAGCAACTTACCTGTCAAATAAAAAGAGTATTTTATTTGTTGAAATAAATCACATGGATTTGTTTTATTTATTAATGAACTGGTTTAAAGTAACAAGTTGGCTGTCCTTGTGGTTTGGAAATATTGTCAATTAGTTTCCCATTCATCACAGGATGACTAATTCTTAACACCTTTCTTTGCACAATAATGATAAACAATATGATAATTACCCACCCATGGATCAGAGACGAAATTACGCACAACCAAACGTTTAGATAAAGCTCATAAAAAGACACATGATCTTGACTGTCTGATTTTAAATGTAATTAAACTTTTCCTGTCAGGTCAGTTACATTAGCAAAAGACTTATATTTGGCAAATGTTGGAATTTTTTATTTTTATTTATTTTTTTCATTTTGTTTTCTTCAAATCCTGAAGTTTTCATGAAACATTTAGTGCTTGGTTTTCAGCTTCTGACAGATTTCTGCCCTGTTCCTCCTTACAGAACTGGTCTAACCGAGTCAGCTTTACCACCTTGTTCAAATAAACATTTTCAGCTCTGCCCACAGATTGTCTATGGAACTGAGATCAGAGCTTTCTAATGGCAACTCTGTTGTCTTTTAACCACTTTTAAACTAGCAACATGAGTTGGATTGCTGTTGATCCACAATACCCCTTTTTTCTCCCATTGTGATAATGCTCATAATGGACAAACCCTTTGATTTTAGTTTCATAAAACTACAGAACATAAAAACAATGTGATCCATTTCCCTTTGTACATTTTCAAACTATTGCTTTTGGAGTAAAATTGTCTTCCTTGATGAGTGGCCTTTCAGCCAACATAAGGCTCATTTCACTGTGTAACCAGCTTGTGTTGACATCTTCAGAAGACGTTTGGCTTCATTTGGTCATTTTGTATGAAATCAGGTTCATCTCTGAGACACAGAGAGTATCTTCTTTCTGAAATACACAACAGCTGAAAATCCTCATTCTGTTAAAATGCTGTGTAATTATTTCAACTAGAGGTGCGATCGACACTGCAGTGTCATTGCATGCTTGGATCCAATATTGGGTCTGATATTACATTTTAGTTCAATGCCTGCAAACTGTCTTTACTTTTGCTGTTGATGTGAGTCAGAAAAATGTTTGATCAGGATTAATATTATCTAGGGCTGCAATTAATGGTTATTTTAGTAATAGAGTATTCCATTGATTGTTTTGATGATTAACTGAGTAATTGGATCATAACAAAAATTGGCACATTCTGCAGATTTTTTATGTAACCCCTTCAAATTATCTTATGCAATTTTAAAAATACATAAAAATGTAAATAAACATATAATTCAGTTCATTTTCTAAATAAAAAAATAAAAATGTCATTGCCTGAAATGCAATAACATAGCATTCTTTTAGCTTACTCTTGGTGCATTTGCAGCATGTTGATATTGTACTTCTAATATCAGCATGTGAATATATTAGCCCTTTCTGCTTGACTCAACATCAATGCAGTGCAGCGGTAATGTGTTTAGTTTTAGGATTGACTGATTAATAATTGAACAGCAAAAGTTGCTTAATAGAAGATTAAAACTGTACAACTTCAGAAAGATTATGTTAAATACTTTTTTAAAGGTAGTAGAACATGTTTACAGACAAAGAAGGTTTTTCATCTTAAATTAAAAATATATATATTTGTACAGTTTTGGTTTAATTACTGCTCTGACTGTGTTCTTTGAGCAAGTGGCATTTTTTAGAGTCAGTACTCCAGTGAACAATTGTTTGATTATATTATTTGATGTTTATTTAAATAATCGATTCATCGATCATGATTAACTCAAAGTAATAATTTCATCCTTAATGTAGTCTTTGCAATATTCAAAAATAGTATTTTAGTGAGCTGTTTTCCTCCTTGTGCAGCGCTAGATTGAAGAAATGACTGTTGCATCTCAAGGCATTTGGAAATAATATCTAAGGATGATGACAGTGAAAATGAAAAGCTTATGTCTCTTTTACTTCATATGTAAAGAACTCCTTTCAAAGTATTAATTCAACCCATTTATCATGCCAAGTTCTTCCTCTCAGGGTTAAGTTTCAAACAAGTCAAGAACTGTGGTGCTCAAGTGCTTCTGCTTCTCAAATGTTGCTTTATAGTTGGTGTGGGTTTGTAATGGTTCCTCCTGTCATCTTTAGGTGCTGTGTGGTGAGACACATGCTGTGTGTGGCATGCTGAGGCCACTCCCCCTGGCTCAGGATGAGTGTCAGAGATGGCGCTGCCACCATGGCAACGAACGCAGGTGGAGATGGAGGAGGGGGAGTGGGCTGTAACGATCCAGACGACCGCATGTACCTGCTCCAGATCTACCCACGGCTCTCTGCCAAGGCGTCCACCTGCTGCAACCTCAGGTGGGTTCCCCGTGATTTGGTGGAGGTGATACATTTGCTATACCAGAGTGATAATCCAATAAAATATAATAAAATTTAATTGGAAAGCAGTTTTAGTAACGTGTTTTTGTTGGCCTTCAGAGTGCAGAAGAATGCAACGACAGCCTCTGTAATCTCGGATGCTGCTGCGACGCTGGGGCTGGACCCCGGCGGTCTGTATGTGTTGGCAGAGGTGAAGGAAAGCGGCGGGGAGGAGTGGATCCTAGAGGCTGGAGACTTGCCCGTACAGAGGATTCTGCTTTGGCCCCGAAAAGCTCAGGAGCAACACCCTCAGAGCGCTGGCTTTTACTTCTTGCTACAGGTGAAACTAACAACTCTGTCTTCAAGCTGTTGTCACCCCTGTCAAATTCAGTCTACCAAGAGAAATGCTGCCACTGTTGCATGATGCTTCCTTCTGCTTTCTTCCACTTTGTGGTGACAAGTCGTCAAACTTAAGCAATGGATTACACATTAATAATAGGAAATATAGCAAACCAGAGTGTTACTTGGCCCCAGACTTAGGTATATTTTTACAAGGTGTTTTTGTATCAAGTGAGAAAATGCAGAAATCTGGCAATATAAATGTGTTTTTCTGCATTGTATCCAGGAGAGGAACCATGATGGCTCCATCCATTATGTTCACCTCCCACCTTCGTCCAAGGAACAAGAAGTACAGCAGCTCGCTGCGAGGGGCTTCCTTCCCCCTCCTCAGGATGACTTTGCAGACCTCTGCAACCTCCCCGTCCTCAGTGAGGACAGCATATTGAACAATCTACGCACACGCTTCTACAAGAAAAAGATCTACACCTATGCAGGCAGCATCCTCATCGCCATCAACCCGTTCAAGTTCCTGCCCATCTACAACCCCAAATATGTCAAGATGTACGAGAACCACCAGCTGGGCAAACTGGAACCTCATATTTTCGCCATTGCCGACGTGGCCTACTACGCTATGCTCAGGAAGAGGGTGAACCAGTGCATTGTCATTTCTGGGGAGAGCGGCTCAGGCAAGACCCAAAGCACCAACTTCCTGATCCACTGTCTGACCGCGCTCAGCCAGAAGGGCTACGCCAGCGGGGTGGAGAGGACCATCCTGGGAGCCGGACCCGTCCTGGAGGTAGGAAGGAAAAACGTGCTGCAGCAGAAGTGCAAAGGGGTCAAAGTGTAGGGACATGATCGAGTTGGAGGAATGAATCCATGCAGTAGACTGGATTAATGTAACTCTTTTTACTCATAGCACTTAGGCTTGTCAGGATAACTAATTTTGCTGGACAATAAATTGCCCCAGTAATTATTTTGTTGTTTTGAGGCTATTTTCGATTATGGTATTGTTCTTTAACATTGTAAAGAACAATTAACACAGGAAGTGGAAGATATTTTAAATATCCCAAATAAAACACAAGAACCAAAGCAATAAATGAAATGGAAATAAACACTACACACAACAGACACCATAAATAAATTGGATTATGTTTCTGTAGACAAAATTGCCCACCAAAATATATTAATCATCAGAATGGAAATTATCAAGTTCATTTTAATTTATTATGCAATTAATTGCTTATTGCAACAGGCTTAATACATCATAATCAGGTTCTACAGCACTTTATAAATACAGGTTAATAATTCCCCTTGAACATTTTGGTCATTTTGTCATATTACTAACATGTTTTTGCATTTGGTTGTTATATGACAAAACAGGAGGAGGCGAATAATTGTGAAGTGTTGGGAAAATAAAAATGAAAGTTTTTTTGCCCTTCAACTTCAATTGTAAAATGTGGCATATCTTTCAAGTTTAGTTGTATAACACGTTTCAACAACAAGGCAGTTCAAAGTGATTTATACCATGAAAACATCATTATGTCACCAACTGTGAAACAAGATAAACATTACATTTTGTCGAGTGCCATCATCTAAATCATCAATACACATGTTGATCAATGTTCCACTTACTGCTAATCAAAGGCCACTTTCAGTCTACAAACCAGTCAACTCTGACCACATTTACTGTCCCTAATCAGAAACAGCATCCCCACAGCATCATGCTGCCACCACTGTGTCTTAAGTCAGGATGGTGCTTTCAGGGTGATGAGCTGTGTTGTCTTTCCAAAACACACGTGCAATTTTGTTTCGGTCTTATCTGACCAGACCTCCTCCTCCACATTTTCAGTGTGGCAGAAATCTGTAAACAGGATTTGTTTTTGCTTTCTTCTGACTCATTTTATACTGACCAGATTTGTGCAGCCTTCCAGTCTGTAGACTGATTGTACCACCTGATCTGTTGATCCCTGTAGCTCCTCCAGAGTCCAGCAGCTTCCATGTTCAGAGAGACTAGAGAGAAGAGCAGTGCTGTATTTGATTATGACAAAAAAAATCCCATAAGTACAATAACATTGGTAGTTCTTGTGCAACAAATTATGAAAATTATCAAGAGGTCCAAATGCTTCTACAGTACATTGTATGTGTTTGCTGTAAGTCATGTTACTACTTGTCAGGATGAAAACATTTTGCCATTTTGATTAAGTTATATCCAGTAATTGGAGTTCCTTCCTTAAAATGATTGTCATGCTGTGTGCAACTAACTATATTTGGAGATTATTGATGAAAGTTATAAATAATGAAAGTATAGAAGCTTAAACAAAGAGGCTGTAGTCTAAACTGAAAGAAGAAATGAAAAGAAAGAAGGAAGTGGCTTCATTAACCCCTTCATGTTGCCTTGAGCTGCTGGAAATGCTTGAAGGTGTTTGCCGGTTCTTTATTTTTGTCTCGCTTTGAGGCAACACTAAAATCTTTATCATATTTTCCATGCCAGCTCCAAACTTAGCTTAGAGGCAGTGACGTTTAATTGTTTTTGTCAGGTGACTGCTTCTCTTCCTGCTTCTCTTCCAGCAGCGTTTACGAGCTTATGCTGACTCGCTCAGTCTAATCGCTGACAGACACGAGTGAACAAAAACAGAAACTTCAAACTTTTAAAGCCATTTATCTGTTATACAAGGAAAGCATAGAAAAAGCTAAAGGTTCTTTGAACAAAATGCTTAAAAACAACTCGTTTGTAGTTGTAGCACACAGTCGACTGTGATGATTGTTTGATTGAAACAGAAAAGTTAAGACTTTATGGCCTCTGAGGATTTTTCCTGACTCTATTTTTACCAGAATGTAACCAAACCACCTTGTTTGGTCTCTTATCTCTTATCCATATTTCATCATTTATATATCTGACAATACCAGAGATCTTTTATTTAAATATTTTAAATGGTATTCATATTTTTATGCCTTGCAGAGTTGGTGGTTATTGTGTGTTGTTTCACAAGTTTCAGGTTTGCCCTGTACTTTTTGTGTTTAGGTTTTTATGACGCGTATGATTACAGAACAAGCAACAGAATGAAAACCTTTAAACGCTCAAGTCTTGGTCGCATGCAGAGCTCCTCTGTGATCTGTGCCACAGACTGACATCATGATGACTGCAGCATAGAAGATGAATCAGACCTTCCCTCTAAATTTGGATCACTTCTCATATTGTGGACATTGGTTCTGCAAAGCAGACTGCAGAAAAAAAAAATTGCCATCTACCTACAAATAACTGCTGGCACAGTTATTTGCATGATAGTGTTGATCGTATGTGAGTGTTTGAAGAAGGTAGGAAGTGCCATGTCATTATGTTCTGTGAGTTGAGGCAATTAAGGCTACCACTGTAGCTTCTAATAAACCCTTGGTAACTAACTAACTAGCTTTTTTGCATCTAGCTTTTTGCCTAAGTCTAAATTTATCATGAGTTGGCTGGATAACGTTTGTCTCTGCCACTGGCTCACTTCTGTTGCCCCCTCTGTATGATGCTGTGTGCATTCTGTGCAAAAAAGCTTGACAATAAAATTATATGTAGTATGCTGTTTTCTTTTGTACATTTCTGTCGTACAGCTTCTACATTTCCCTCATAATCTTAAAAAGCTTTACATTTGAATAGATGAGACCTTCAGAAACTGTGTCCTGAACGTCTCCAAATTAAGAATGTGCTGAGCAGGCAGATGTCTCACTCAGTAGGAAGCAGATGGTTTGCCAAAGATAAAATCCTTGAGTATGTCTAACCTCCTACAGACCGTCAGAGGTCCTGGATGCTATTTGTGGAGGATGATTTAGATTTACTGGATCTGTTTGATATTTGATCTACATCCATATTTGAGACTTTTGTGACTTTCAGACAGGAAGCAGCCAGTTTTGACCGCGCTGGTGTATAGATGATGATGCTGAGGAGGAGAAAGCAGAAGCCAGACAAGGAGAAGCATCTGAGCAATGGCTGCTTCTCTGATTACTTCACACTGAGTAGAGAGCGGTGTGACGGCCTGATTTTGAGGCAGCTCACGATGAAACCTCACTAATAAAGATATTAGTCCTCAAACAGGCAGACATTTTTGACTTTTTGTATCGAAATCATTTTAAAATAATTTGTTAAGTAAACAAGGAAAGTGTAGCCATGGCAGGGGAAGTATAACAAGAACAGCCATGACAATAATGACGCTAATAGGAAGTGAATTTATTTTAACTTGTGTGCATGACGACTCTACTCGTCATGCACACAATGACGAGTACATTGTGTGCACCATTGTGTGATGGTGGGGGGATCAGTCCAAAATCTAGAGTGCTTGGGTGAATTTTGCATGAATGTTGTCAATTCTGACATAAATACTGATTAACTCAGGCTGTCTGGACCTTTAGTATCTGGTTATACATTTTCTTAAATGTACACATGCAGCGGCTTTTAAATACTCTGTGTTAACTTGAGTTCATTTAGGAGTCTTTTTTGGATCTAAGAAAGATTATCAGTTAGCTTGAACAATTAAGAACATCCTGTACGCTGTCTCCTGTATTAAAATAGGTCGGCCATGTGAAAGACCTTCATGCTACTGTCTTTCATGAACAAATTTAGATGATAGCTGTTAGCTTTTACTTTGTCCATGCAAATATTTGTTGCACGTTTATGCTTCAGCGTTTCCCAAAAAGCTGAACCATTTTGGGAAAGTAAAAAATAAATTGTGTTTTTTTCTAATCTCTTAGAGCTGCATGATATGTTAGATCACTGCTGTCATTATTATACAGTGGCAAAAATCTGCTTAGATGCAATATTTTCTAGGCATTTTTTTTTACGTGGTATGCATTCAAAGCTCTGCATGCTAATAGACTTCTTCAGTTTAATAGGTTTTCTCTCTCAAGTATACCCACAGTGAATCAAGACCTGACTAAGAAGTGAAAGTGGTATCAACATTATGATGATGGAAAATAGTATTGTAGTACATGGTATTAAAATCTTGCTGCTCTTACCACTAACAATAATCAGATGCTCTTTCTCTTCCTGCCTTAGACAACAGTCATTTT
>CAEFZY010077111.1:0-88551 GCA_903066815.1 Brachyrhaphis roseni
TCTTCTTCTTCTTCTTCTTCTTCTTCTTCTTCTTCTTCTTCTTCTTCTTCTTCTTCTTCTTCTTCTTCTTCTTCTTCCACTAACAACAAAGAGCTTTGTCAGCAAATATCTGTTCTGTTCTTCTGGTTCATCTGTATGGTACGTTAACTTGGAGATTTTGTTGGAACACATCGTTGACAGTGATCACATTTAGGTAAAATATTTGAGCTCAACATGATGATGGAAAAAACAACAGTGAGGAAAAGGTTTCTTAATCACAATTAGTGTGGTCCTTAGTGTAATTTTTATTGATAATATTGATATTTAAAATTTTCCATGTTGTGGTTTTCACACCATGCAGGTGTCCCAAGTACCAGTCTGTGCAGAGAACTAGACCAGGAACAGCAATGGTCGCATGTCATTTCTTTTTCTACAAATTGATTTTTTTCTCTTAATTTCTAATTTCCATGTGTTTAAAAATTGTTTGTTTTACAGAATAAGCACATTCTTTCACCTATAACATATTTAATCATACAGTTAACGTGACACATTTCAACACTAAACAATCCAAATTTAAGGCAATTAATTTAACTCATATTTTTGTACAGCTTCAAAAAGATTATACCAGTTATGAATAAATATGTTTAGTGAATTTTAACGGTAGCAAAAACAGTATGTGTTTCATATCAAAGTAATAATATGAAACACATTTCATTCCCTCAGTTAAATACTAACTGAGCAAGATATGAGCTTAATATTTTATAATGTTCTAACAACGGCATCTAAGACATGAGCCACTTTATCATTTATTTGTTGGCGACTGTCTGACTCGGCAGATGCTGCTGGAGTCTGCGGTACGTCTGCTGATGTGAAACAGTTTGACTGAGAGCTGAGCCTTTGCTAAGCAGGTCGCATCAGGCAAACAGGAAGCTTGTCTGATGTCACGTCACGTTCTCTGTGAAGATCACTGTAAAAAAAAAAAAACAATACATGGACAGTCACAGATAACCCTGACTAATAGACGCACATGGATTCCACATAATTCAGTATTTTACACTCAATTCGTTTTTATTTATGTTTTTTGCATCAGTCCACACTTTTTGGTCTAATATTGTCATTTTGCTCCCTCTTGACTTTATACTGTTAAAGGCACCGTGTCAGTTTTAAGTTGTTGTTGTTGGGTTAAAACGCCTGAAGCAAAAACCAGGTAGAAATTGGAGCGTGCACAAAAATGAAGATGGTAAAATCAGATGAGATACCATGAGAGGGAAGTCCGGGCTTGTGTGTTGTTGCTACAAAACATCCCACAGAAGTGCAGTAACACTTTGTCCTCCACAGGTTCCCCAGTGAACTTGAAGGTTTTGTCTACATGGCTTTAAAGGGAAATGCCTTATTACCAGATGAATGACATAATGATAATTAATTTCCAGGGAAACTAATATAAAACTCAAGTCCATACATATAGTTACATATGCAAAGTTTGCATTAGTTCTTGTTTGCCGTAGGTCATTCTGTCTTTTGGAAGGGGAGATTCAACAGAGCAGCAGACCAGCATGTGTCCAGCCAGAGTCATGAAAGAAATGTCATTCTTGGTTCTGGCAGTTGGATACAACTCGGCTCTCCTTTTCCCTTCAATCTCTTTTTGATTGTGCAGAGGAACATACATAGGTCAGTAATTGGGCTTTGCAGAGCGATATAGAGAGAGAGAGAGAGAGAGAGAGAGAGAGATATATATGTCTGTCAGGCAGAGGCATGTGCATACCAGAGCAGACAGGAAAGAGAGAGGACATTGATCCATGAAATGGGTTTCAGTCTTTGAGTGAGAGTTGATTACCAGGTGTGTTTCCACTCTGCTTTCCTTTCGTCTATCTACTTTTCCAATTAGGAGATAAGACGGAGTCAATATCAAGAGAAGGAATGTGCACCTAGCTGTGTATAAGCATGCATATATTTGTGCTTATTATTTATGTATGTGTGTGGGTGTATGTGTGTGCCCTTGCGGATCGGCTTGTTTACTGAAAATAAGTGGAAATTAAACCTTCGCAGTGAAGAAGCTTCACATTAACGCCTCTCAAATGTTAAAATGAGCATTTTACATTTCCCTAAACTGGGTGGATCTCCAGTTTAGGAAAAACACTTTCCATGACCACACCTTTTGAAGAACTTTCCCTTTTTTTCATGGAGCGGCTGATTTCAGTGTCGTTGACTACGCAGCCATGGACTTATTGGGGTTTTTCTGTGTGTCACGGAGCAAGAGGAATCCTGCCTAATTAAAACCAGTTTGGACGCCCATCCCAAATATTCCCACAATCCTCTGGTTGGAGGAACAACCCTCGACTCATTACCCTGCTTCTCAGCAGCCAATTTTCTGTCACCCTGCCTGTTCGGATGTGCATCACGCCCAGCAAGGATTTGTTGTTTTAAATCCTCAGCATGTAATGTCACCTTTTTGCCGATTCACAAATAAAACTGTAATAAATGAGTGGGCCTCATGTGTGAAAGAAACATGCAAACAAAAAACATCTTTATCCACTGGAGGAAGGCTGAAAGGCCCCAACACTCTCTGTTTTGCTATGAATCATCTACTACACTCATCAGCCTCTCTCCTATGGAGAATGTTAGGATGCACACACTCATGTGCAGCAAAGGCTGAGGATTTTTGTCTTACTTAACATTCTCCTGAGGCAGCTGCAGAATAAGTATACTCTTGACCTCCTCTCTGTTGCTGTTACATTCCTTCTGTCATAATCAGCAGCACAGGCAGAGGAAGCACTTCAGCGCCCAGGATGATCACAAGGAGGAGGGGGAGTTATGAAGATGGAGGAAGGGAGATCATATTCCATTTGGCTGTTGAAAGAGCTGAATTTGTCAGTGGATGGAAGTCACTGGGGTGGTATCACTTCTGCCGTCTGCCGATGAATGAGCTGCGTACAGAGATTTGACAAAGTAACATATAGACGGTTGCATATCAGAGAGCAGGCATCATTCCTCTGTTCGCGGACAGAGGATAGAAGCACACCGATGACCCTTTCAGCTATGGATGCACAACGTGTCTCAAGTTTATTGTTAGAACAATATCAGTGTGTACAGTCTTCATATCTCAAACGATTGTCTGAAATGCAATATATGTTGGGTGTTATATTCCAAGTGTCAAGTCTAAGAAGATGACATCGATGCTAAAGGTCATAGAGGCAGATGGTGGCATTAAAATGCCAGATAAGGAAAGGAGGTGAGAGGAAAATCTGGATTAATTGCAACTGATATCATTATCATAACATTAATGATATTTTCATCACTTGATTTTCTCCATATTCTATACCCGTACTTTCAGCTCTCCCTCCTTCCTCTGCAGGGCCCAGGTGTCTGCCATCATGTCGCAGTTTGTGTAACCTATTTGATTGTATGGTGTCCTAGAAAGGTCAATAAAATCAAAAAGCCACAACAGAAGTTATGCTAAAACAGAAGGTATGTTAAACTTGCTAGCATAACTTTTCTTTTAGCATGACTTCTGTTTTTTTTTACCCTTCTTGGCTACCATAAACAATGGTTATCATTGAAGCATTGTCAATGTACCGTGGTTTGGTAAAGTTGCTGGTAAATGGAGATAATTTGAAAACAATGCATCTCTACATCTCGATGTTTGATGAAGAGGATGTGGGGGGAGGGCTGCTTATTATTACTGAATTCAGCATATGAAGGAAAAGCAATAATTTCACCTGGGTTTTGTGCCTCCGTCACTGTGCTCCCGTTGCTGAGAGAACTGAGACCCAAACTGTGTTTCTCAGATGCCTTTGCTTGTCCTCTGGTAGAACTGAATTTTAATAAACTTTGTGTAATAGAACCACTTTTAAGGATTTTTTAGTATTCACCAAGTTTTTTTTTTTTGATAAACAAATGAATTCAGACACTGAGGCTTATGCGCCTTAATGACATTATTTATTGGTGCATGTTGCCTGTTTTGGAGCTATTCTAAACAGTATATCTACACTTCTAATAAGAATCAAAATTTAAAAAAATCCCAGGGTTACGACTTAAATATATTTTTTGTTCTCGGTGAAATCCAGTCTTTGTTTTTTAGCGTCCCTAGTGTATTTTTCTTTGGACTCAAAACAAAAAGTAGGCAGTGCTGTTGCAGGAAGTTAGGCCTCCCTTCAGGAAACACCTAAACATGAGCAACCAAAGGACCGTCACTCAGTTGTTTTATGGAGACTTTATAGCCTTTAAACAATGTTACTGACTAATGTCAGTGTTTGCTTTCAAAACACTCCCCAGAGAATACTGTAAATAGATATTTCTCTAGATATAATGGTTTTCATTCACTAATCATGAGCAAGAATATTAAATTGAAATAATTCAAATGTACTTTTTGCTGTTATGGCCGAATAATTCAGTCTGCACCTTGGATCATGCAACTCTTCTCCAGAAGATATTTCTTGACTAGCAAATTCTTGATTCTTTTATCCAAGCGTGACAGCGTGAGGTTAGATCAGTGGTCTGCAACCTCAACAAACATTTCTTCCCGTCAGTCAAGATAAGTACGACTCATCTAGAGCAGCAAATGCATAATCTTTTAAAAAAGTCAATTTGACAAATAAGTACAACAGGATAATGTGTTATTTTAAAGACACATTATCAAGACACAAATTCAAACCATTTTATTTATGTTTGAAGGTTCTAAAATAAACAAAAACAAAACTTTTGCAAAGAGCGGATAGATTTTATCTAGATATTATCTTTTAAGGGATGTTGAATTTTATGTAAAAATAAAAAAGGTGTAAAGCAGAAGTTCATGACTTTAAGAAAATAGATTTAAGCAAACTGCTAAAACTTGCGTTTGTTTTTAGTCAGAACTTTAGCCCAAGTTATTAAGGGCCACAGGTTGCAGACCCATGGCTTATGCGGTCAATGCTTGGTCTCAGTTTGGTTTTTCCATTCAGCAATTATCTGCAAACACAAATCAAAACTGGATGAGACGGGGTAACATTAAACCTTCCTAAAGCACTCGATTCAAATTTATTTAAAATCCATTTACGATGCATAAGTCAGGTCAAGTTTATTTGTGTAGCACATTTCTGCAACAAGGCAGTTCAAAGTGCTTTACACCATAGAAACATGATACAGCAACCAATTATGAAACATTCATAAACATTCTCTCAAAACCATCATCAAAATTATCAAGCAAATACCTATCAAATATATTGATCTATATTCCAGATGATATGAGTCAAAGACAACTCTAAACAGCCTTGATTTAAATGAACTCAATGTTTTGCAGTCTTGCAGTTTTCTGGAAGTTTGCTCCAGAAAGCCAAACAACAAACTACAAATTCTGCCAAGACAAGAGGTTAAATACAAAAAAACAGAATTATCCTGTAAGCCTGTTTTGGCTACAGGAAGTGTGTTCTTAACTTGCTAAGTGATTGTTAATTAGGTATGAGTTAGGGTTTATGCACATGTTTGACCCTCTATATTAAAATCAAATCCTGTGTCAGAGACAATATTCAAATAAATTTAGACATGTAAATAGCCTGTGGTTGTGCAGCGCTTTATCAAGTCTGGAGGACCCAAAAGCATTTCTCACTACATCCAGTCATTCACTGAATATAGCACCATCAATGTAGCACACTGATGGTGCTAAGCTACATCGTAGTCACAGCTACTAAAATGTATTAATCATCTTTGTAGTGTAATTGTTCCACTTTGGGGAAAAAATGCTTTAGAAGCATCATTGATTGTCTGCTGTTAAGGACATTTGTCCTCATGATAGGTGGATGTAACCTTCTGACTGAAACTTTCCCAGATTTGTTTTTTTCCTCAGTTTGATCTGTTTCTTGTTCTCTCGTAGGTATTTCATTATTTTCTCTCTGATAGAAGGAGAACTGTGCGCTCCTCTCTGCGATGATAATGACTTGAGATCTAATTAGGAACATTAATCAGCTGCCATCCTGCAGACTTGCAATCTGTCCTGCATCACTCTCTGGTGTTGGGAATATCTGTTTAGCTTCTACCTCATTATTCATCTCTAGTTTTCTTTGATAGAAATAAACTTTTAACAGGGTCAGGACCTGATGACGCACTGATTGGTTTAATGATGTCTTCATACGAGTTAGCTGATCTGTGGTGCAGACCATCTATCATTTCTGCTCTCGTAGAAGTAAACAGAGGCTGGATTGTTGAGGTTCTCCTGGCCAGTTTTTCTGTTCAAATCTCTGAAGTACCTGATAATTATTGCCGCAGTAAAAACAGTTTAGTTGATTTACAAATTCTCTTCTGTTTGTTTAATTCACCCTTCAAAGGTGCAAGAACAAGCTATACCCTGATAATCTTCCTCGCACCAGCGTGGTGATCGTATTTCACAATGAGGCTTGGAGTACACTGCTGCGAACCGTCCACTCAGTTATTGATCGGTCTCCACACACACTGCTGGAGGAGATTGTCCTGGTGGACGATGCCAGCGAGAGAGGTAAACTCATACACACACTGTCGATAATTCCTACAGTGTCTCCTGTTTCAGGCTTAGCCTGTTTTTATTTAGCATTACTGTATGTGTTTTTTGTAGTGTGTGTTTGTGTAACTAGTCAACATTTACATGTCTGTGTAGGGCTGTGTGTTCCAACCCTCACTGGGCCACGCTAGTAATCCCTGTTTGGGGGGAGATTAGGTCTTTAATTTGCCAGCCGCAGGGATTACACTGTTATAACCCACCATTCCCCCCACCTCAGCTGCAACCATAGCAACGCTGCACCTTTTGAGACCTCGAGTTGGATGTTGTGGAACAAGGGGGGAGTGTTTGTGCAGGTAGAAGGGATGCAGACATCCATGCCAAGGCACACACACCGGCAGCACATAACATAATCACATAGTTTCCTTTGATCTCTGGTGCTACAAAGAGCTCAGCTTGTAATCCAAATGCTTAGGAGTTTGTTTAATGTTTGCATATTTCTGTGTTTGGTGTGTTTGTGTTAGATTTTCTGAAACGGCCGCTGGAACAGTACGTCAGAAAGTTAGAAGTGCCTGTCAGAGTGGTGAGGATGGAGCAGCGCTCCGGACTCATCCGCGCTCGCCTCAAAGGGGCTTCCATCTCTACCGGCCAGGTGTGTGTGCACGTCTGGTGTGCCTATTGGTCCATGTTGTGTCATGCTGTAACTACAAACTTCCATATGATTTATTTGGGGTTTTATTTGATTGACCAACACGTTGTAGTGTGTTAATTAGAAAGGAAAAAGCATACATGTTTTACATTTTTGACAAATAAAATGTGAAAGTCAAGCATTTTTTTATTCAAAAACTGTTCTGTTCCAACATCAAAGGTCTGTTAGGAAACAAACTACTTCATGAAGACCAAAAAGCACAGCAGTCACGTCAGGGAGAAAGTTGTGGAGACATTTATCCAGAGATATGTTATAAAAAGCACCGTTTTATCTTTTCAACTTTAAGCATAGCAGGACATAATTATCCACTAAAATTGACAGGCCTAGTAAGCGATACTTTTATCTGTAAAATGGCACAGAGGACTATGGTAACTCTGGATGATGTACAGAGATTCACAGCTCAGGTGGGACAGACTGTTTACTCCACAAATCTGATCTTTTTGTTTGAGTGACAAGAAACAAAAAATATTGATGAAGAAACCCCATAAGAACAGCTAGTAGAGGCTGGGGGAGGTGTTCCTCTTTTAGTAAGACAATGAACATAAACACAGAGCTTGATGTACAGTGAAATTATCTAAATCATAGCATTAGAATGGTCCAGTCAAAGTACAAATGGTGGTTCTGTAATGGTGGTTCTCAGAGGGGCCAAATACAAAAGCAACATGACTTTTGAGATTTGTCTTACAGATACAAAATTTTAAAAACCACTTATTATTTTACTTTTACTTCACAATTTGGTTCACCTATCAACCCCACATGGTTACACATGACATGCAGTTAAAATGAATCATTTTGTTTCTTTAGCATGACAAAACATGGCAAAGTTTAAGAACAATGTCTGTTTTTCCAAGATGGTGTATGTGATTTTAATTATCCCGTGACCTGCACCTGATGACTGTCTAATGTTCTTCTGCTGGGTTGCCAGGTCATCACCTTCCTGGATGCTCATTGTGAATGCACCACAGGGTGGCTAGAGCCTCTGCTGGCCCGCATCAAACAGGACAAGTAAGGCCAAATTACAACAGACGCATGGACACTAGCACCAAGTGTTATAAAGAACCTGTAAGCTGCTGCTGCTGAGCCTGCAGGGGGCTTGTCTTTGTGTTTAGCTCATTGTTGTCTGCAGTTTTAAACCCTTGTTTACTGCTTGCCATGAGCTCACAAACATCTACAGTCATCTAAGGTTTACTTCGCATTTAGAAATCCCATTATCCGATTTTTGTTTTGCTTGTATTTGGTTCAGTAGTTGAAAAGCAAATAGTAGCATCTTGCATCTATTTGCCAACTGTGCTTCATTTCCTCTGTGCGTCGTGTGTTTGAACGTTGACCTGTTTTGTTTGTCTGATTGCTCCTCCAGGAAAACAGTCGTGTGCCCCATCATCGACGTCATCAGCGACGATACGTTCGAGTACATGGCGGGGTCCGACATGACATACGGAGGCTTCAACTGGAAGCTCAACTTCCGCTGGTACCCCGTACCCCAGAGGGAGATGGACCGCCGCAAAGGAGACCGCACGCTACCCGTCAGGTGTGGGAGCCGTACACGCCACAGCTCCTCCAGTAGATTTTCACTACTAAAAAATCAGGCTGTTTGTTCTGCTTCTGTGCAGCTGAGTCTGACCTCTCTGCTGAATCATGTGTGAAAAGATTTTCCCTAAGAGACCAAATAAAATAGTCCGACACTTCAAATCCTTCTCACGCTCCATTCATCAGCTATTTGGAGTAACACACCCTATAAGCTTTAATGTTGCTGATAGGCATTCACAGTTGTGTGAAGCAGTTGTATGTAACAAATCAATTGGACATGCTTAATCATGAGATGCTTTCAGGGCAGCAGCACTGAATGAATGCGCTGAACTTTGTTTTGCAGCTGAACTCTGTGTCGCTTTATTATTCCTGTTGCTTTGCCTCTCACGCTTTAGACCTTGAAGCAGAAATCAAGAGTTTATTTCTTGCTGTCTGTCATCTGCGCTTCCTGCTCTTGTTTCTAAGCTTGCTTGACGCCACTTTTCAAGGTCACTGAGATAATATATCTTATGTAACTTGTAGCGCCCTTGTTTTTGCTTGTTTTCCACCGTTCTGCTTAGCAGAATTTTCCTAAGGGTGTCTCGTAAGTGGCCTAAAATGTAGAAAAATGGGTCGCGGTGTCAGGGCAGAGAAGATTATTTCACATTAGGAGACAAACCCCATTCTGTCAC
Organism: Brachyrhaphis roseni; assembly: GCA_903066815.1. NCBI lineage: Eukaryota > Metazoa > Chordata > Actinopteri > Cyprinodontiformes > Poeciliidae > Brachyrhaphis > Brachyrhaphis roseni. The sequence continues at coordinate 9,329 of CAEFZY010077111.1, forward strand.
ACAGCAGTGAGGCTTTGTTCTTAAAGCTGTTTGTTTTTTTTATCATTAAAGTGAGACATCATTAACCCAAGAAATACCGCTGATGAAACTTAACTTTGAAATGTCTCACTTTGATTAAAAAAAAGGTTTATAACTTCCATATAATCCCATAAAATTTAAAAGTTACTAAACAAACATTTAAACTATGAATTTATGAGGTTTGCTTATTTTTAAGCATCACATTTTTGTCTGTAATTTGTCCAACTTCCAAAAAAATCCTTAAAATGTAAAACTGTCACAGACTCCCACACCACTAAAGGAACGATTATCCACAAATAGAAAAACCATGGATCAATGAACCTTCCCAGGAGAGTCCGACTCATCCAGAAGATCACAAAAAGACCCAGAACATCTAAAGTACCACAAACCACAGAAGTAAAAATATGTTCATTTCTGTGGCCTAGTTAAAGCCTTGTCATAAATCAGAAGTAAAGCAATTCTGCAAGAAGAAGGGTGGGATTTATAAACCAATAATAATGCAGAGTGTGTTACTTAAAAGCTGAAAGGATCGTCTTTCCCGTAGCTAATCCACAGAAAACTGCAGCCTTTGTTTTTGCTGTTGCAGTGTGACGAGCGTCATCAAAGTCTAAATCTCAGCAACTAAAGTCACAATTGTTTACAGCAGCATGAAAAAGAAATTTGACTTTGAGGCTTTCTAATACAGGAAATATTAATGCCATCCTACTGTGTCTCCTCCAGACAAGAATAAGAATCTATTTCAGTTCACATTGCAAAGCCTGTCTCTGTCTAGAGTTTTTGTGGTCGTTTTATGCTGCCAGCATTTGTGGACAGTGTTTTGATAAGCAGAGGGCTGTAAAAGCCGCTTTTATGAACGTGACAGACTCTGTTTGGATAAACGGCTTTATTCAGGATCAGAGCTCCCCTTTAATTTAGTGCCTGTTGTTTGTTTTACTGTTGTGTGTTTGAATCTCATAAAAAAAACAACCTCAGATTTAATTTTGCACTGAAGAGTTTGCATAACTTTGATGTTATTTGTTGAAAGGAAGCCCTTAAATATACTGTCTTCACCTCTTTACACTCCCACAGTTGCTTTTTTAACATTAAAATCTTCTTTAATCTTTTTCTTTACCAGCTTTTTATTCTCCAGCCATTTCATTTGGGTTTATTTCTGTGGGATGTATTGTGTTTTTGTTTGTTTTTTCAACTGAATTTAGGATGTTAACTGAAAGAAGAAAACAGGCCTCTTCTATAAAAAAAAAAAAAAGAAGCTATTGTGTTACGGGGTTGTGAAGGGGAAGAGAACTGAGGCCATTAAACATTGACACAGCCATCACAACACCAGAGGCCGCAGCAGAAGAAAGAAGAGAAATGGAAAATAACAGGAAGACAGTAAAGAACAGGGGCTGAAATATAAAGCTCTGATGGGATCTGTAGATACTGAGTGACCTTTAGAAAACAGGCTGCTGGGGAATGAAGTGACACGAACCAGCCTCACTCTTTAATTTATTCCTCTCTCCAGGACTCCCACCATGGCAGGCGGCTTGTTCTCCATAGACAGGGATTATTTTCAGGAGATCGGCACGTATGACGCAGGCATGGACATCTGGGGCGGAGAAAACCTGGAAATCTCTTTCAGAGTGAGCGAACTCAGCCAAGTAGCATGACTCCGTTTTTCAGTGTTCTGGCACAACTTCTGGACGGTTCACGGTGTCATCCTGACTGGATCTCAGACTCAGTTAGAGCACAGACAGCACAGACTCCGACGTTTCAACAGTCAGTACATGTAGCTTAGGGCTGAAGCGATTCCTCAGATTATTGAAATGATCGTCAACTAATTTGGTAATCGATGAATCGCTAACTGGAGTGTCAGACTAAAAAAATTTAATTTAGTGAAAAAAGAGACATATTCTGACCAGTAATTAGGCCTAAACTGTACAAAGATATATATACATTTTGCACTTAAGATAAAAACACCTTTTTATGTAAATATGTTTTATCTACACTCGGTTCAAATTTACTAAAGGAGTGATGGTATTGCAGTAATTTTAGGCAAAATAAAAATTATTTCCATATGTAGAAAGTGAATAAATTTTTTAATTTAATTACATCTTTCAATGTATTCATAATATTGTATAAAAAGGGCTTGTGGATTTTAGATGGTTAATACCTGTAAAATTTGCCATGTCTTTTTTTTTTTTTTAATTCAATTAATTATCAGAACAATCAGCAGATTAATTGATTCCTAAAACTATTACTTGAAGCCTTAACGTGGTTTACAGCATTTTGCAAACATTTCCCTCACAGATCTGGCAGTGTGGAGGGACTCTGGAGATCGTCACCTGCTCTCACGTGGGCCACGTGTTCAGAAAGGCGACGCCCTACACGTTCCCCGGAGGAACGGGGCAGATCATCAACAAGAACAACCGCCGCCTGGCAGAGGTCTGGATGGATGAGTTCAAGAACTTCTTCTACATCATTTCTCCTGGTGAGTCATGCGATGCGTGTGTCTCTGTGTTCATTAAGATATGCACGCAGGAACTGGTGTGTGTGGAGGTTAATCTCTGTGGCAGGTGTGATCAATCCATTAACCTGGTGACGGTGTGATACTGCGGTGGTGGGGGGCAAGATGTGTGGCGGCAAGTAATTTCATGCTACAGAGGATCTATTTACCTGAACACACACAAACACACAGAAAATGGGGAGGCAGCCCAAAAGCAAAATGATAGAAAACTATGTTTTGACATTTTTGTCATTTTTTGACCGAAAAAAAAAAATGGCTCTAGTCTACTACTGGTCCTGTAATGGTATGTTGCAACCAATATGACCTTATCAAAAGTTTTTGTCTCTGATTCGAGTTGTTTAAAATTAAATATTTACCTCATAAGTCTCAGTCAGAAACTTGTACAGAAGTTATTAAAATCCATACAACCTTGAAATCCTTCAGCATCTATCTTCTTCTCTGTGGCTTCAACATCAGAAGCGTTAGCTGAGTAAACTTGCTGCCATGTTTGTGTATTCCTTTCTGGGTTTCTATGATCTTTGATTTAAAAGATTGGGATATGTTTGGGAAAATAAAACGTTTGGAAAAATTTATATTTTCACATTTAATTCCCAATCCTATCAGCTAACAGCTTTATCGAGCCGTTCATGAATCTGTTTTTCCATCCACCCTGTTTTTTCTTCCAGTCTTCCTTCCTGTCCGTGGTTCTTATTACATATTTATAGCCTGTCCACTGTAGAAATACCTACCAGAAGTCCTTCACATACTTTTACAAATGTTACAAGTGGATTGAGACCTGAGAAAATACGAGTCTAAAAAAGTGACTGTAAGTGTGAAATTTTGATATGAAAACTGCGAACTCTGACCTTGAGAAATAGAGGAACTGTTAGGTTTGTTAGTGCTTTCAATTTCTGTTTTGAAATGGTTCCAATCCACATTGAGGTTGGCAAAACTAGTTGCTGTTCTCTTTTGGGACAACCAGTTCCAACAGCAGTGCTGGGTGGATATGACACAAATCCAAAAACAGAAGGATCAGCACAGATACTGGGAGCTAAATGTGCTCAGAAATGCGTGATTAGGACCATAAGCTGATCCTTCTGATCAGACGCAGTCACTAATACTACCCAGATAATAAATTCAAAATATTCAACCAAGAGATTATGTAGTCACTTCCTTAGCTACAGATAAACCATTTGTACAACAGGCTGTGAAGACATTTAATGTTTCCATATGACTTACATTTTATTTATTTTTAATAAGTTGTTCTTATGGAAAATTACATTTTTTAGAAGCAAACCAATAACGGTCTGATATTTGCTTCTCTAATTACCATTTGAGCTTTTCTCACGACACAGTCGGTGGCATTTCTCACTAGATTCAACAGGTTGTCAAAGACAAAAACGAAATTATTGGAATAAGACAAATACAGTACGTGAGGCTTAAATATTGTATCGCAATATTTAAGCCTCATCAGAATAAAATTGAGTTTTACAATCTTCAGTAGTATTTTACTCTATAAATGTACTGCATTCTGACCAAAGCACTAAAAGGTACTGATCTTTTTAACACTTTTAATCAAAGTTGATAAAGAAAATGGACTTGGTGACCCGATGAAAGGTCAAATAGGTTACTTCTCTGCCCCGATTGCTTAAAGTAGTGCTACCTGAAACGAGCACAATAATTATTTTAAAACATAAACACAGTATTAGTGATGCTACGTTGACGGTTCAACCAACAGTGCAAGACTTATTTGTACCCTCCCAACAATATAATTGGTTTATATTGTTGGGATAACAATATATCATTCTCTATTATCAAAGAATGATAATAATAATACAATATTGTTGGCACTATTGTACTGCTTACCCACCTCTACTTGAGAGGCTTTTAGATTTATTTCAGTTTGTGTTTTAAGGAGATGTTTTCAGTGTTTTATGTCTAAAAAATCCAGGTTAATGCAAAGCAAGAACATTACATCACTGCTGTTGGTTCAGACCTTTGAATCAGCCCGGCTGTGAGGTAACTCTCCAGGTTTTAGCTCTGAACTACGCGATGCCATCTGTGGAAAGCCAGCCTCCTCGTTAAAATGAGAACTAGTGACACACGTGTGTGTTTAATTGCATTTTGACATGTTTGTTAAATTCACTCGGTTAAAAACTTACCAAACAAGCACATTCTTACACACACACACATATGCAAACAGAAACAAAAACATTTCCTCTTCCTGGTTGGCACGGTGGCTGGGAAACAAACCCGAGGTTGAATTTCCAGCGTCAGCTGGCATGGAACGCTGCCGGGAACCACAGGAAGCTGTTCCTGCGGTCAGCCGACAGTTTTACAGTCAGCAGTGAAAAGGCTCATTGGACGGTTAATATTTTATTACTGATTATTAATGTATCAGTATTTTAACAAGCGAGACCGGAGGGAAATGTGGAAGAGAGGAGCTGAAGTTAAGACAGTCCTGATATCCTGAGGGATGGACGGGAGCTTAGGCTCCTCCAGCCGTTTGTCTGCATCATCAGGCTGATGGAGAGACCTGCAGAAAGGAACGCAGCCAATCACTTCAAGGGAATAGCATTCTCACCAGGTCATTCTGATATTTGCATAGTTTCATCATGGCATGATTTCTGAACTGCTTGCACTCAACTTAGTGGAAAGCAGACATTTGCCAAAAGATTAGTGCTCAGAAAACTTAATAAAAATGCCTTCCTCTATAATTTTGCGGCAGTACGAGGTGCTCTAGATACACTGCTTTTTATTACAGCTCCGCTTTTATACTCTCTGCAAACGCATGTCTGTATTTCTTTTTTTATTGCTTATGTTTTCTTGCACAAACATGGCAGGTCTGTCAGACTAATCCATGCTGTCATGGAAACATGACAGAATAAAGAAAGAAAACTCTGACCTCATGGATTACACCTTGCCGGAGGCTCCAGGTCTCCCTTCACTCTGGCTTGTCCAAATAAATATTTTTCATTTATTTATGAAAAAAATAAATGCTGGAAACTGGGTGTTTGAATGTTGTTGCTTTCAACATGACATTAAACATAAAAAGTTTGGTAATAAGGTTTCTCATTATTTGTATTACTTTCTTGCTTAAACACACCAGACTTTTGCTGAATGCCTGCTACTGGTTAAAACACAGTGACTTATGAACATATTCACATTTGTCACAACCACAAGCCTACTTGAGTTTCATTGTGTTTTTGTGTGACATCACAACATTGTGTATAAATGTGACATGAAGGGAAGAAAAGAAATATCTGGGTTAAAAAAAATTAAGACGGTGAAATCGAAAAAGTGCATTATGCATTTTTAATCTCCTGACTAATTCAGTTCTTTTCAGTCCTGCTTTTTCTGCAAGTATTCAGGAGAATGTTTCTCCCAGCTTTGCATCTTTGGAATCAGAGGTTTTTGTCACTTCTTTATGCCTAATAGCACAAACTCAGTCAGATTTAATGGGGAGCATCTTTGAATATTAATGAAAAGCTTTTCTTCGGATTCTCAACTGGATTTAGGTCTGGGCTTTGACTGGACCATTAAGTAACACATGAATGTGATTTGATATAAACCATTTAATTGGAGCTTCAGGTGCATATTTTTGATCATTGTCCAGTCTAAAGTGTTTTGCTGCTTTTCCTCCAGGATAGCTCTGTATTTAGCCACATCCATCTTCAGCTTTGTGGTACATGATGCTGCCACCACCAGGTTTCACTGTGGGGATTGTGGGTTCAGTCTATGATGTTAGTTAGCATACCGCATGACTGTATTTTAATAGTCTGATGTGCCTGGATGACAAGGTTTATTAGGAACACATCATGTGTTTTGTTTACAAGCAAAACTTTTCCTGCAAAGTAACATTTCAGCAGTCATGACCGCCTTCAGGCACTTTTCCACGTTAATGCATGAGTGTCTGTGTTTGCGTCTCCAGGTGTGACCAAGGTGGACTACGGTGACATCTCAACTCGCACTGCTCTGAGACAAAAGCTCCAGTGTAAACCCTTCAGCTGGTATTTGGAGAACGTCTACCCTGACTCCCAGATCCCCCGGCACTATTACTCGCTGGGAGAGGTACGCTCACTGACGCACACGCCCACCTGCACACACAGACTGCGCCACTGTCCACACTGCTTTAGTAAGTGATCCTCACTTTGATCTGTGTGGGTTTGCCTCAGATCCGTAACGTGGAGACCAACCAGTGCCTGGACAACATGGCCCGCAAGGAAAATGAGAAGGTTGGCATTTTCAACTGCCACGGCATGGGAGGCAACCAGGTGAGTAAGCCTTTCCTGCTGCAGCAAAAAAAAATGTCCTGAAAATAAATGTGCACAAGGTTTATTATGGAAACCAGAAACATTTTTCAGCAATTATTAACAACATAATTGTTTTCAGCTCTCTTTCAGCTCTGTTTTCACTACTTTTTTGCACACCTCACTGCTATTTGGCACACCGGTAAATAAATATTTATATCCTGTATAGCACTTCTGGACAGATGAAAACTACATTTCGTTGCTTGTACTTGAGACAGTGCATTGACAATAAAGTTGAATTCTATTCTATTCTATTCTACCAGACTGAAGATCCTGCAGCATCTTGCAGCTGTAATTGTGGCAAAGGGTGGTTCTGTTAAATACTGACTCTGTCTTCTTTCGCTTTCTCTTCATGACAATGAACTTTGTGTTTGTCTGTGAGATACAGTTGAAACCAGAAGTTTCGATGCAACCAAAGGAAAGATACAAACACCATTTTTTCTCATCGTCTGAAGTTAAATCAGACCAAACTTCTGTTGTTTTAGGTTAGTTAGAATCGTTAAAATCATTTGTTTTTGCTAAATGCCACAATAATTGGAGAATTTGTTCGTGATTTATCTTTTAATGTCTTAAAAATCTGAAGTTTACATACAGAATAATTACTGTCCCATTAAACAATGAGGGAAAGTCTAGATGATGATGTCATGTCTTTGGAAGCTTCTGATTGGTTAACGTCAGCCTTAGGAAAATACTTAAAGATACTTTAAGGTGCTGCATTAACCAAAGAATCATACAGTAAGTAGCTATAAACATAATAGGGAATGTCCAATCATCATTCCCTATTATTAAGGAGGCAGGTTCTGTGTCCCAGAGATTAACATGTTTTGGTCCAAAATGTACAAATCAATCCCAGAAGAAAAGCCAAAGACGTTGTGAAGACACTGCTGGAACTGGTGAGGCAGTGTCATTATCCACAGTGAAACATGTCCTGTACCGACAGGGACTGAAAGGGAATTCGAGGTAGAGGCCATTACTCCAAAAGAAACATAAAATGATAGATTGCAGTTTGCAAATGCACACAGAAACAAAGACTTTCATCTTTGTAGAGACATGATGGAGACATCAAGGTCTAATGCAGGCCTGGAAACGCCTTCCCATCTGTGAAGTATGGTGGTGACAGTATCATGTTGTGGGGCTGTTTTTCAACAGGACGAACTGATGCCTTTTATAAAATAGATGGCATGATGAGGAAAGAACATTATTTGTAAATACTGAAGCAACATCAGGCAGGACATTAAAGCTTGGGGTCTTGGGGACAATGGCGCAAAGCAGACTGACTGCTGTTACTGGTTGTTGACGTGAACAAGTTCAACACTTGCTTTTGCTAGGTTTTATTCGTAACTAAAGGTAACACACCAGCGTGTTTTATAGAGCAGTAATTTGAGTTATTTCAGTTTTTTTCCATCACCTGAAATAACTCCTGTAAGCTCCAGGACTGAGTCCAGTCTTCCTGAAGCTTCTTCAGGACGTTCTGAACCGAGAACCTTTGGGAGTGAAGCATCGATGAGACTAAAGCTAAAATCAGACAGATGCTAGCATGATGTCACAGTAAACCCGATGTTTCCTGTTAACATTTAACCCTATGAGCTCAAACTGTGGTTCTGAACCCGTAAATGAGCTAAACATAAGCTCCTTAAAACACCTGTTTGTTCGTGTGTTTGTGTGACCTGCAGGTTTTCTCCTACACAGCCAACAAGGAGATCCGGACAGATGACTTGTGTTTAGACGTCTCCAAGCTGAACGGACCCGTCATGATGCTCAAGTGTCATCACCTTAAAGGCAACCAGCTGTGGGAATACGATCCTGTGGTGAGTGGGGAGATATTTCTGACACGTTGCTCAACTTGACTGAGAGACTGGAATCTAGATGCTGTGCAACATTCAGATTAAGATTTATGCCCTTCATTTTGTGGATTCAAATTCAGGATGCAAGTTTTTGATTAATGAAAACAATCAATCTAAAGTTGGTAGATCTTATTGATTGACTAGCGATTAAATGATACGTGTCAGTTTTCTTAAAAACCTGAGCGTTTTCTGGTGTCAAATGAGTCGATCGTCTTAATACGCTGAATTGAAGAAAAAAAAAAACAGAATGAAATTTTAACATTTTGTCAGCTGTATTAAATACTGACTGAATAAACAAACAAAAAAAAATTCCCCACATTAAGTTTAGACATATTGATAAAATACAACAAACATGAGACTCTTATGTTGTTGAACATAAAAATAAAAGATGAAAAGAATAAAACATGTGAAACACTTAATACCTCATTAACAGAGACGTCCATGCAGAAGTACTGCCTGTGTTTGTTCTTGTAGAAATATTAGTACTTCCCTCAATGTTCTCATTAACTCACAATTGCCATCGAAATCAGTCCTGTTTATTAGCATCATGTTTTTTCCATCCGGGGGGAATCAGAGCAAAAGAAGCTCTTATTTGCAACTTTTAAGCAAAATAATGCTGAACTGGACTAATTGCATAAAAATTCACACAGAACCATAAAGATAGAACCTGAAATAACCTGTTTCGACAGCTATTTTACCAAAAAAAAAAAAAAAAGTTTATTTGAGGATTAGTTTAACTTTAATGAGTTTGTTGAGTATTCATATTTCAAAACGGAGGTTGTCTTGCATCCCAGACTGAACTCTGGACCATTTTTCTTTCCTGTTCTGGTAATGGCTCCGCCGTCTTTATTTCTGTATCAATAGCTCTGGTTGAGGATGACCTGCAGTGCCTCTTCTGGATGGCAGCCAAACTACAATATTAAAAGAAGGTCTAAGAGAATGTTATTAGTTCATCGATTGGAACAAACTTTAACCTAATAAACCCATTAATCGACAATCAGTCATAAGTCAATTAATTGTTTGTGTCCCTGATTTAAAAAGATTTATTCTGTAGCTGGATCACATGTGCTCTTTTACCGTCCTCTGTCTGTGCAGAAGCTGACTCTGGTCCACGTCAACAGCAACCAGTGCCTGGACAAGGCCAGCGAGGAGGACAGCCAGGTGCCCAGTGTCAGAGACTGCACTCACTCACGTTCCCAACAGTGGCTGCTGCGCAACGTCACACTACCCGAGGTCTTCTGACCGCACTCCGCACACTCCCAAACGTACACCCCCACACACACACACACACAGCAGCCCAGAGCGAGCGGTCAGACGAGCGGGCATGTTTTACTCAACTCGGGCACGAGGACAGAGACTTCCCCAGAGGGGATTCAGGAGGACGGATGGGACGGTACTACCTCTGCCAGAGATCAGAGGACGGAGAGTCTTCAAGCTTCCTCAGAGCGAACAGAGAGGACTGTATAGACTCCCTATAAGAGACCATATCTGTTGTTTTACATTTGTTTTGGGTTTTTTTAAAGAAGAGATTTTAAGACTGACTGGCTCTGGAACCGTGGAGTCGAGGTTCTGCACACAGCTTCCCCTCAGCTCATCACTTAACGTTTACTGACTGCCTGCAATCAGTGTGTGTGAGTGTGTGTGTGTGTGCTTGCACTTATCTGTCTGTTTGACCCGAGATGAATGTATGCTTTTAGAAAGGGGGCCTGAACATTTGATTTTTGTTTTTCTTAAGTTCCTGTTTGTTTTTTTTATTTAACTTTATAACGGACATTGAACGTGAACTCTTATGAAGAAGGATGCATGTTTGACTGCGTGTGTGCGTGTGCGAGAGAGAGATTACATCTTGTGCGGGTGGACGTGTCAAAACCCCTCCCTGCAGTCTTGCAGCAGTGTATGTCCCCCTCTGGTGTTACATCTCGATATCTCATCTTACAGACTGAAGCATCCAAGCTGAGGATTTTCCAGGGGAGGGAACGTAATATAAACAAAAAAAAAAAAGAGAGAGATAAAACTCAACCCGACGTCTGCCAACAGCAGAAATGTAGAGATATAGAAATATGTTTGTGATATCTTCAGATTTCTATGTCCAGTTTTTACATGCCTTGTCTGTTTCTACTTATGTCAGTAACTTTTAGTTTTTCTCTAAGGATGTTCAACGTACAACCAACGCACTCGCAAAAAACACATCAACAAGCTACTTTATATTTATCTGATACCTTCTGCCTACCATAGTGTTTAACCATCAGAAATTCTCCTATGAAACACTACAAAGCCACACTCACTCTGTAAAAGGCAGTTCATACAGGTGCATCGCAGTGAATAAGAATATCATAAAATATATTTCAGTAATTCAGTTTAAAAAATAAAACTCCGATAGCGTAGATTCCTTTACCATGTTGATCAAATCAAATATTACTTTTGATACTTCAGGCTTGCAGCTAATAAAACCCCAAAGTCTCTGGAAATTAAAATATTACGTCGAACCAAAAAAGCAGATTTTTACAGTAGAACGTTCGCTTATTGAAAATCATGCATCAATGCAGCGTAGCACGGAGGCAGCCAGCCTGTGAACGAGTTCAACAGGTCGCCCCACTGGCAGCTCTCATCTCACCTACGTTGGTGTTTCTCATCTTCTTAATAACTCTCCATAGATTGCTTATGACCAAGTCCTGCTGGTAAATGACATAAACCTTTTCAATGGGAAGCATGATGGGCGCTAAAAGTTCCTGATGACAGCTGTGCTGACTTTAGACTTGGAGCAACGGGCTAACACCAGCAGATGACCATAGATTCCCAAATCACTGCTGATTGTGGAAACTTCCCACTGGACCTTAAGCAACGTCGATTCTCATCACTCTGGGAATCTGATTCCTAAACGAAATCCAAACTTTTATTTAATCTGAGAAGAGGGCTTTGGTCCACTCCTCAGAGCTCTTGAACAGCTTATGTCCTGTAGATACTCCTCACTTTGTGAATCTCACAAAACCATTGTAGGTTTTACTTCGTAGTCTTGTCAAGCCTGAGATATCCTTGTTTTTCAGACACTTTTTTCCTTCCACTAACCTTCCTGTTAATATGTTTGGATACATATCTCTGAACAGCCAGCTTGTTTTTAGTAATGAGTTTTTGTGGCATATCCATATGGAGGCTGTCAGCGTCGCTCTGCTAGTCAACAGTCCAGTCAGCGGTCTTCCCTATGTTGTTGTTGGTTTGACGTAATATTACAATCTTTTGGGAAACTAAATTTTTGGGGGGTTTCATTAGCTGAACACTGTAATCATTAAAATAAAAAGTAAGAATCACTGTGTGTAACAAGTTTGAGTTACTGAAATAAATCGACTATTTATTGGTGATCTAGTTTGTTGAAATGCAAACGTTTTTCAGAAAATATACTCCAAGAGCTTCCATTCTGCTGTGGAGTGTGTTGGATGCATCTGTGCAGGTGTGAATCAGCTTCTCTTCAGTACCTCTCCCAGTTTGTCAGCTCCATGTTTACTAGGTCAAACTTGATTTCTGTTTTGTTTTTGGAAGAATCCATACAGCTGAGAAAGGATCAGCACGTCTCATGTCTGCATATTCATTTCTGCAGCAGTCCAGCTGCTATTAGGATACATAAGCAGTGTTTATTTGGTGTTTTAGAAAAAATTAAGCGGTGATTAAATAACATAACGAGAAGGAGCAGACAATATATCTGAATTCATAATCATGTCTTTGTTATTTTTTTGTTTTTGCAAGTTTACCGGCAGTATTTCTACATTCATATTTCAGCCTCAGACAACTGAATCATGTCATTATCATTTCAGCCATCATACTGTGGTTTTTTTTTTGTTGTTGTTTTTGTTGTGTTGTCACTCCTGCTGCTGTACGTCAGAGCTGGAGTAGTTTTGTAAAAGTTTGAAACATTTCAGCTTCCTCCAGTGGAGGAAGGGTTTACGCGACAGAGAGAGAGAGAGAGAGAGAGAGAGGAGGCCATCGACTGGACTTTCATATCTGAGCCTCAGAGTGATTGTGACGATGTTTTTGATAGTGAGACCGAGGGAGTGTATCATTTGTTCCCATGTCGGGGGGGGCAGGGTAGAGAGAGCGGGGTTAAAAAGAACTGACATGTCCAGGATTCCACACTGAGCTGATCCAAATGTAGAAAATAAAGGTGAAAAGGTTTACAGAAGAACTCGAGGAGTGTGTTGATTTTTCTGCGCAAACACACCACAAACTTTGCATTTTTCCAATAATTGCAGTTCATCTCTGCCAACTCTTTTCTCCCACTTCTGCCAAAATCTGCAGCTCCAGTCAGAACCGTGTAGTCATTAACAGCAGGAATGTCAAATTAAACTCTTGGGTTTAATGATTCATTTTACTTTTCCAGGTTGTAATGATTATCTCAGGCTGTGCGTCTTCCTGTTCTCTCTCTGTAACCTGTCGTCTCTGGCAACTGACAGAATAAAGGTCACCAAATCCTAAAACAAGAATTGGGTGCACAAGTGAAACTTATTGAGATTTTCTTGAATCAATAGTCAGTTACAGATTTAAGCTGAAATACATACACACAGTAAAGTCCAACTGATATTTAAATAAATGGTTTTCCAGCCAAGTACTCTGCAGCCACACAGTCTTCTAGCCACGAGGCCTGATTCTTTCTGGATATTTGACTTTTTGTAAGCATAATATTTACCTTCTCTATTAGTTCCCAAGGCTTTATATTTGGCTCATTTTTCCAAGTTTAAGTTCTCTGCAGGCATGACCCATGCTTGGCCATTTTTATTTAGTAAATAACAACTTGCCCCTTTAATTTCTGGATTAGCACTTTGACCCAGGTCTCGTTTCTTTCATAATTCCCTCCATTATTTAGTGTTCTGTCAGGATATTACTGGAGTGTTGACATCAATCAGGCTTTCCTTTGATCAGCTATACTTAACGCCTTCAGTTAGCTTGTGACTGAAAGAGTACCGTAATAAAACCTGAGAATTACATGGTCAGACGGTGTGAAACATGGCCGCTGCTGTAAGCCATTTTTTGCACATTGACTAGATAAATCTCTCATCTCCGCCACAGTGAGAAACGAGCGGCTGCATGAGAGATGAGGCTGCGCTGAAACCCGAGAAGTCTGATGGGACTGTTCTCCGGCCTATTAATAAACATGAAGGTCCAGTGTGAAAGGGGGGGAGAGAAAGAGGAAGCCGGGCCACAGACTAAGTGTTTGATGCCGAGTGGATTATTCAAACTCCTGATGAATTATTCATCTGAAAGGATTTGGGTCCAACGAGAGCCATCAGGAAGACATATTAGACAACAGCTTTTAGCGCCACAGCCTGCGAAACGTGTCGATGCTTGTGCATTTATTTTCAGACAGCATCTGGCGGATGCATGCATGGCACATTTACACCGCTCCAGCTCAGCACCGCCATGATGTGAAAGCAAACAGGAAGCGCCAGGCTCTAAGAGCAAATGAAACTAATGACTGCTATTGAAGAGATTTAGATCTATGATCTGGTTTTGTGCCACAGACTTCAGCAGAACGATGTGCAGAAATGCCTCATAGCTGCTGCCTGGAGGGAAAACTGAGAAAAGACAGAATACCAAGGTTTGATCAGAGCAGCAGGGTGAATTGGTTTACTTTGACTCAAGGCCTTCAAATGTTGTGGATTTGTGTTGTTGGAAATTAACTTCTCAGTTCAGATGCTTTCAGTCTCTCCTTATTTGTTCATGTATTTGGAAACACTTGTTGACTGTTTCGACACTTTTCTACTACTTATTTTCAACTGGAGGTAGGAGGATATCAGATTACGACAGATGAAAACATGTCAACAGTCTGCCGAAGAAGAAGAAAAAAAGAATCAGAGGCTTCCACGTCAGCTATGTTGTACTTAAATCACATAAACTCATTAGAATCGGTTCAGAAATGTTCTTAAATATACCTATTACAAATTAGAAGCAAAATAAAAGTTACTTCCTGAGATGATGAAGGTTGGTATGAAACAGGAAGTCAGAACTTCAAGACATGGCACAGCTTTCTGCCCCTTTTCTTCCTTGCTTTAAAGATCTCAGCCGCTCACTGAGGCCTGATCTGACTCTGTGGTTCCCTTCAGGATTTTCTGAAAGTTCAGATATCAAGATGTTGCTTTAAATAGTTCCCACTTCATTCAAACATTTACAGCAAATCTAATTAATTTTACCAGGACAGGGACAGCAGTGAGTGAATCATCCGGATATTTGTTTATTTTTTTTTCTTCTGGAAAGATGCGTGACTTCAGCAGCAGCCTCTGTTGGAGCATTTCACAGATTTGATATTTATTCTGTCCATCTGTCTGGAGCTGTGCTGACACATCGACAATCTGTAAAGCCTTTGCAGAACAGATGACACAGTCTGACTCAGCTCCCTCAGACACAGAGGGAAGTTTAGACGCCGTTTGTCTAAAAAAAGAGTTGGGTTGGTCACGTGCTTTACAGCTTCTGATCAACTCTGACGAAATGTCTCAGAAGTCAGAATTGTGGTCTGCGATGACAAGCTGCCACTTTTAGAATAACAAGACACTAGAAAAGGGTTTGCAAACCTACCAGGAAATGGCTGACCACTTAAACCATCAGATCTGATAAACTGAACATTAATCAGAGAATCAGCTCTTTTAAAGTTTGTTACAAAGTAGAAGGTCCAGCAAACATGTGGAAGAAGGAGCTCAAGTTTGATTAAAAAACTGTTTGCGGTGAAAACATAATGCTGCAAACAAACCATGCAGTGCAGCATGGTGATGGCAGCATCATGCTATGGGGATTTGCTTTTTGAGCTGAAACAAGGAAGCAGGTCAGAGTTTAACAGAATATCAGTGATTGTAAGCAAATAGTCGTTTAGATCAAATGTATTAGAATGGCCTAATCAAAGTCCACAACGAAATCCCATGGAGACTCACATTGTTCCAGCTCTGCTCCTCTTGTTGTTCAAATAGTTTAAAAGTTTTGAACTTTCTTTCAGAATGGGTTAGAGATTTTGTGTTCAGTTCTTTACCATATTTTTAATGATTTCAGTCAATTTACACACTTTTTCTTAACTACAAATTAAAAAAGAAGTTAAAAGCAGAGGTCTGCTGAAAGGCAGGGGAAGGAGGATATTGATCGAAGTGGTTCACCGCGGAGGAGCTGCAGAGATTCACAGCTCAGGTAGGAAGAAGCCAACCATTCCCAGGGTGAATCATGATAGTGGCTGCATAATTCTATAGGGGGGCTTTTCTGCAACACAGGCAAGCTCCGACAAGATGATAGCTTAGCTCAAATTATACAGTATTAGTGAGTCAGAATGGCCTAATCAAAGTCCAGACCTAAATACAGTTGAAAATCCGAGGGAAAGGTTTAAAAATTGATGACAGGTGGTTTCTATCCAATTTGACTTTTAAGGTTTTAAAGAACAGAGTTCCATTTAGAAAAAGAAAATGACACTTCGTACAGCATTAGTGGTTTAAATTCTGCTTATTCAGTGCATTTTATTAATAAAAAACACAGCAATTGTAGCAAAGAAACCAATAAAGTATTTGAGTTAAACTCTGTGCCCGTCAGTTTTAGTCCAACTCCTCCCCTCCCTCACATAGCTAACACAGTAGCTGAATGATCCGTTTAACCTCACTGTACAAACACAGCTGTACTGCCTGCTTATTGAAGCCTCTAATGATGTAAACAACTTTATTTTAAAGAAAGTGCTGAAATTCTCAGTAAAGTGTCTGAAATGCAAAACGTGACAAGAGTTGCCAAACCTAACAGTGTGTGTGAAAGTGGTGGAGAATGAGGCGGCTGTGCCTCAGGTTTAGGGTTAAAGCTTGGTCATGCATGTGCTGAAAACATTAAGCTTCAGATAAATAAATAAAAAGTGTATAAAAAAAAACTACATTCTTGTGATGTACAGTGTCTGAAAATAGGACATCTAGTCACTGGAGTTGATTAAATTAAATGCAGCAGACTGAGCCGGGTCCTGTTACAGCTCTGCTATCAATAAATTACAGCTAGAATCACTGAAACTTGACTAGTTTGTTAAATTAAGAAGGAAATAAACCATCAAAGCTCATTTTCTTGGTCCTGGCTGGACCTTCAGACTCCCTGAGAGAAGAGGTAGGGAGTTCAAACGCTCCGCAGCCACAGCAGCAAAACAAAGCCACCTGAGGCTTTGGGAGACAAAATAGATCATCTTACAAGGAGCCACTGAAACATTTTAGGCATTTTTTGTTCAATATTACAAAATAAATTAGGCACCGAGTTCTGAAAGATGATGGAAATCAGCTTCTCATCGGAAACGCAGAGTGCTGGCGTTGCTCCGGGTTTAGGGTCAGGATGTCTGCTGGCTCTGGGACGCGGACAGCGCCGGCAATCGCAGCGTCTCCTCCTCTTCTTGGTCCTGGTCGAGCTTCTGGAGCCTGCCAGGTGGGAAGCGGGTCCCTGACCCGTAAGACATTCTGCAGGAATACACACCCTCACTTTGAGTCAGAGGTTGTCTTCAGCACAGAGGGAGTGGACTCTGCAAAGCCCCTTCAAGACAAGAGGACAATGAATGAAGAACCGGTTAAATAGGGATGGTTTAATCAGCCGTAGGTGTGTGTGTGTGTGTGTGTGTGTACCTCATGGGGTGTGTGGGCCAGTTTGGCTGGACTGGTGTGGGGAGTGCAGAGCTGGGACTCATCAGCATGGCGCTGTATATGTTTGCTGCCACCACCAGGATGCAGAGGAGGATGGGGCCGATTATCGCCCCCTCCAGGCCAAGATAGTACGCTCCACCTGCAACCGCCAGGCCTGTGAGGTACGGATGACCGCCCCTGAGAAAAGGAACCAACACTTTATAAAACTGTATTATGGAGATGAAAACTAAAGCAGGTTGTAATTCATTTTGAACAATTTGGAGAATGAATGTCTGTTTTTTTTTGTTTGTTTGTTTTTCTCAGTAACTTGGAATCAAAGTTATTCCCAAAGTCCTGTCTGGTCTCCTTGGTTTTCATGATGCTGCTTGTTCATTAATGTTTTCAAACAAACTTTAAAGGCCAGAAGGAGGACAACTATTCTTATGTTTAGGTTAATTTACATACCTAAATATGCAATGTGACAAAATGTGAATAAACTGAAGGGTCTGAACACTTCTGCAAGACACTATTTTTTAGGACTCTTTCAAGCAGCAGTTTATGTAAAAATGTAAACAAATACATTTTTAGTTTGACCTTTATTTAACTAGGAAAGTCCCACTCAAATTAAAGAGCTTTGCTAAACACCTGCTGCAACATTTGCATCTTAAAGCCACAAAGTTCCAGATCTGGATACCTTTATCACTTTTTTTTTCTTTTTTTTTTGCAAACATACCCCGATATATCCGAATAGATGGCCGTGTCCACGAAATACGTCGGGAGCAGATGGCAGATGAGCAGCAGCGCGGCCTTGACGCTTTCGCCCTGAGCCAGCCACAGGTCGCACACAGCCGGAACTGCCGCCCAGTATGTCCCCAGGAAAGGCACGGCGCCCAAGATGGCAGCCAGAGCTGCGGGCCAGCAACAAAAGAGCCACTCAGCGCCGAGTGTTTAGTCATAACAACACTGCAATCTGCTGCAAACACACGGACTCACCGGAAGGAATGAAGACGATGTTGATGCCAAAGATGGTGTGAGTGAGCCAGGTGTAGAGGCCGTAGAAGCCCGCCATTTTGAAGGAGGCATCAAACACCCCTCTGTAACGCAAACATCGACCATCATCTACGTGAAGGAAAAGCTTTCGTGTTTTATTATTTCACAGCCGCAATGCAAACCTGATGGCCTCCTCCACAGACTGGCCGATGATGTTGGAGGAGGGTCCGGGCTGCGAGAGCGGCGTCAGGTTGATGACCCATTTGACGGGTTTGTAGTACTCACCGCTGGAGCTCAGCAGGTAGAACAGAGTGGTGAGGAAAATCACCTGCATGGCAGCAGAGAACACACATCAGCACTGGAGCATGTACGCAGAATAAAAACCTGATCATGGGCCAAACACTGCAAAAACTATCTCTATTATTAACTATTAAATAGACAGCAAAAAACTACATTTGTATTTTTGGTCTGGTTTATAATACAAATATCTTAGTACACTTGAAATAAAACAAAACTAACTTACAAGTTAGAAACTCAGGAACTTGTTTTAAGTCAACAAATCCTTAATATTAAAAAATACTAGTTCCACTGGCAGGTTATTTCACTTATAAGACATTTTTTCCATGTTATAAATAAAATAATCTGCCATTGGAACTAGTATTTTTTCCATCAGTATGAAGGAATTATTGACTTAAAACAAACTCCTACTGTATATGTTGCTGAAAAGTTACTTTCAAGTTTTGTCTTATTTCAAATGTACTAAAGCATTTGGACTAGAAACTAGACCAATAACACTTTGTAAGATTTTGTGTTTTTGCAGTGTGTAAATCTTTGGGATTATGTCGGAATGAGTCTAGTTATCGGGGGAAGGTGTGAGCTGAGATGCTTCCGATGATGGAACATCTTTCATCAGCCCAACACTGGCAGCAAATCAAAGGAAAAGCTCCCCTGAGTGTTTTTGAGCTGGTTCACTCGGTGATTCATACCAGACTCAGTGCAAAGTTGAGCAGCGCCGTGCCGCTGTGGAACAACACGGTGAAGAGGGTGGTGGTGGTGGAGAAGAGGAGGCCGACGTTCCTGCTCATCACCACCCACAGAGACTCCAGGATCTACAAAACAACAACAAAAAGAAGGTAAACACAAACATCCAGAGGGAAACTGGATTTCCAAATAGTCTCTGTCAAATTAGAGCTGTGTGGATCACGTTTTCTTTTTAAATGACCTGGCATTTTAAAGCGTGCTTAACAGTGCTTTTCTACATGTTCATCTGTTGTTTCATTTTTTTTAGGTTTATAGATGCACGTTGAAAATTTGTCAAAAGTCTTCAGACAAATTACTGCAGGAGGAAGCTGTGTTTAATCTGAATATATTATAAATCTATAAATTCAGACAAATTCTGATCTTACAGACAGCAGAGTCTCGATGTTCTCCTGTAGAAAAGAGGCGATGTCATTCCAGTCCAGGATGTCTCCCAGCCAGCTGTTCTGTCTATGAACCATATTCTTCGGCACGCGGTGCCGCCCGCTGTGGGTCACATTCTGCAGCAGCCAGGGGATAACATTTCCACATACGAATCCAAAGTATGCAGAATAACAGGCGGCTAGTGTCACACACCTTCACGAACCAGGAATGGTAAAGTCGGTCCCAAAGCTCCAACACCTGCTTCTCGATCATCGCTGTGTTGTTCACCTTATCCCCCAACATCTTTTGAAGCTGAACACAAAGTTAAAGTTGTCTTGAGCTTCAGTCTGTCAGACTTTAGTTTTTATTTATTTTTACATTTAGCATAAACCAAACATCTAACCTTCTGTGTTATCCATTCTCTCCCATGCTGATAAACATTAGTAGCAGCTGAATTCAGAGCTTTCTGCACGACCCGAGCTTCTGGAAGCAAACTAGAGGAGGAAACATAAGAAAGAAAAAATAAAAAAAATCAATAAATGTAGAAAAAAAAATTGAAAAAGCAAAGATAGATGCCTTACTTAGCCCATTCTGGATGGTTGGAAAGCGTCTCGTTGATGAGGTTACTGGTAACTTCAATGATGTGAGCGCTTTCGTGATGAACCTAAGGAGTAAAAAGCTGCTTTGGTATCCAGGGAGACGTTGACGCAATAGTGTGAAAGTAAAATATAAAACAAAAACTGACCATAGCAGTGAGCAGAAGACCCATTAGCAGAGTCCCTGTGACTAGGAGGAAGATGATG
Organism: Brachyrhaphis roseni; assembly: GCA_903066815.1. Lineage (NCBI taxonomy): Eukaryota > Metazoa > Chordata > Actinopteri > Cyprinodontiformes > Poeciliidae > Brachyrhaphis > Brachyrhaphis roseni. The sequence goes on from CAEFZY010077111.1 coordinate 29,771, forward strand.
AAGATGCTGATGATTTTGTCCAGCGATCGCTCCAACCAAACTATCATCTGACAAGGAGACAGAGAAGATACTTTAGCAGACTTCTGCAAGAGTTCAACACCACAATGATCAGACACATGGAGAAACCTGTGTCTTCCCCACATGGTGAAACCCCACTTCAGTTTTAAACCCAAACATAAAAGGTGGCTGATTTATGAAACCTGTAGTGTGCAGGTCTGGAAACATAACATGCATGTTCTTAAACTCAAGTAACAATCTTCAGATTCAGCTGATTTCTGTTTTTAATACTAGTTGGTTCAACCACATTTTATCAGCTTTGTGTTATTCCAGCCGGGAAGGACTAAATCAAATGGATCGTACTTTTAATCTGATTCAGGAGTTAGTAAATAGTTGTGACTTTAGCCCAGAATCATGAAGATCTTATTATGAAACGTCCCCGACTGTGGAGAGATCCTGTAATGAGATCGCTCAGGAAAAAACAATATTTTAACGTAATGTTTTTGTTCAATTACCCCATTAGACTCTCAGATCCAGAACTAACAACTCTTTATCTTGAGGCTGTTGATCCCTCCGTTTTACACCCCACATATGCATCATAGCACACGTGCAAAAAAACATTACTTCAGATACAAGGATTCATTTATTTTCCAGATTTTTGGGTTTTAAACTCAGGTTTCTCAGTGTTTCCATTGATAATCACATTTCCTTTCAGAAAGCATTAAACTTATTAAAGTCCACAGCAAATGAGTGGAGGAGGCTGTTAGATGTCCTGATGCAACAGTGCATTGAAGTTACATGGATGGTTAATGATGCAGTGGTCAGTACAGGAGCTGCTGCACTACAGCTGCAAATTTAGAGTCACCTTAGATATAGACCTTTATCTGGCAAACTGAGGTGAATAAAACCCAATAACCAATTTTTATTACAAAAAGGATAGACTCGCCACATATGGAAAAGGATTAAAGCTCTAAATTAAGTTCCTAGCGATATAAATTTCTTCTAGTCGCATATAAATCTAGTGCAAATGTAGAGTATTGCGATACTGTATTCATAGCAACAGACTCTTAGTAAATGTCTGACAGACAAATGTCTGACTCTTAGACCACAGAGTACCAGATCTTGTGTTGTGTTCCTCATTGAAGAAACCGACGCTTAATTTGAATCGATTGAAGAATTGATACAGAAACAAAAATATTTATAGCACCCTTCACATATTTCTAAGCTTCTCTGATAGAGATAAATTATTAGTTTATTGCAGTAGCATATTCTCACACAGAACAATTTACAAACATTCAATTAAGAGCACATTCATTCAGGGCAGAAAAAAAAACACCTACGTTTATTAAAATATCAATAAACATCAAAACAGTTAATCTGTTGACTATTTTTGTTAGATAAACTGGTGAATAACTGGAGAGAAAAGGAGCTAACGTGATTTTTTCTTTTACAAAATTTTAATCTAAAACTTACACTACAGGAATTCTGGGTAACATATTCAGAGATTAAGGTGTCTTTATCTTAAATGCAAAATGTATAGATTCTTTGTACAGTTTTTGCCTAATTACTGCTCTGAGCAAGTTGGTCTTTCAGCAAATTCCCTATTTTGAGTCTGTGCATTCCAGTTAACAATTAATCAATTACTAAATTAGATGATAAATTATTTCAAATATCAATTTATCCCGACTAATCGCTTCAGAGGACATCTTAATCTTCATCTGTCTCAAACAAAATGATCTAAAACAGCTCTATGTTTTAGACAGGTAGTCATGTCTTGAGTAAAAGTTAACATCTCCATTAAAAAATGAATTTATTCAGATGGTAATAGGAGCTTTTGACAATCACACAATTTACTGCGTGTGCTTTAAAGCTTAAACTCTTATAGAGCCTCTCAGAGTGAAGCTTCGTAATGATTAAAACATCATATTTCTGAACCTGCAGATCAAAAACACTCCTCTCCTCCCACTCCTCTCTGCTCTCTTAACATCAGCCATCTCTCCATGCAGCTCACACAGTCTCTCAAAACAAATCTGCCAGCTGGATCAAAGCAGGGAAGATACAGATGGTGGAGAGAGAGAGGGGGGATTAGTGGGAGCAACAAGTACCACCTCCACCTCCCCACTGCAACTTCCTGCAAAAAAACAAAACAGGAAAGCAGCGAGGTAACAAACAAAGATGAGAGGGAGATGACAGTGGATGGAGGAGGATAAAAAAGAAGCCAGTCCAAGCAGCTAACAGGTGTGTTCACTCCTTCACACACACCAACATGAAGACGGAGGTTAATTCTTTACCCTCGTGCTCTCTCACACACAAGCACTTATTACCTGCTTGTTAAGCCAATGCCAGAGCTTGGGGAGGAGACAAAGAGACATTGGGAAGATTGTTATTGGAGATATATTTGCAACAGTCGCCTCATGCCCCCCATAAGACAAGAAGACATCCTCTGTTTGGGTACAGGCAGTGAGCGGACACACTGCGGCAGGCAGGATCTCATAATAGGCTGTACACAGAGGGTGCAGTGGTCTGAGGGTCGGGTGCAAACACACAGCCGCATCCAAAGTCACGAAAATGATCTGTGATTAAACATCTACAGTGTTTATTCTAATGCTGTAAGAGACACCAAACATTACCAGTAATACAATCTGACAGTGCAAAGAAAACAACCAGCAAGCGTGACAATCTCAATTTAAACTCTGTTTCTGGTCATTTGATCACCATTCTGCCAAACTTCGCTCCCCATTCAGCTCTATTTTTAGGTCTAATTTCACTATCTACTCCAGTTGGTGCTGACTGGTTCATCCACAGTGAGTGTATAAAAACTTTCCACACCAGCTGCTGCTGGAAATACCTCTGAGACTCTGAAACTGAGCCTTAATAGCAAATCAGTAGCTACAAGGCAACGCTCAGAGTATAGTTATCTATAAAGGTTTCAATCAAAGTAAACTCACTTGTACAGTCTGATAATGAAACTGGCTGCATTAAAGATGAATATCAGTGGTCGTAACCCAGATTTTTAAGTCTTCAGTTACGTCTGGACTCATAAAAATAAAGCTCAAGTCTATTTTTTGGGATATACTCATTTGACTGGATCAGAGTTCCCTGACTAAACTCAACTCAGTGACTACGGCAACTCAGGTGCCTTCAATTTGCTTGATCGGGTTTTTAAATCACGATCTATTTTTGAGTGCATGCTTTGCAAAACTATCACATGCTTTGCAAAAATGAGCTGAAATGCTAGTCAACAAATTCATTAAAGTTCAAAGCAAAGCACGTAGCTGATAGGAAAGTAAACTCACAATAAACATGTTTTGTCCCTACACCTTTACCTAGAAGGCCATTAGTGTATTGCCAACTGAATTAACAAGTTCTATCACAAAAAAGAGAGGAAACATGCTATGCTAACATTAGCCCAGCAATTCAGAAAACTGAACAGCAAGGAAACATTGCCAGCAGGAGCAGCATGTTACTTTGCAGAAGACTGTAGCTCTGTGTGTCGAGGTTGTCCTGAAGAGACATCTGGTTTAGACTAAATATCTGTTGTTGCCAAGAGAAACAGATACCACAGTGTCATCCGTGTTATTTGTGAAGGTCTAAAACTGATGAAATGTAGATGATACTTTGATGTTTCCTAAAGCTGAAAAATCTTTAAGAATGCACAGGACAATTAATGTTTGACAATTCAGTTTTCTAATCCTAAAGTAATTAAAAATGCTCTATGTTCTGTTTAATGTGAATCAACAGATTTTAGACTTTTACAAATATGAACTGGTCATTTACAGTCTGCAAAATGTGCAAATTCTTTGTTGAATTTGCACATTAACCTCATATGTTTTGAGGTGTTTAACTCTGAAACCATTTCCAAAACCAGAATGCAGTTTTGGACAACCAGTCTCAATTCATCTATTAATATTTAACATATTAAACATGCATATTGTGAGTTTCTTACCAACTTGCTTTGCGAAACTTTTAAGAGGCCCGTCACAAGGCTCCAATCTAAGAACGAGGGCTAACTGGGCAACTCTTTTCGCAGATACCCAGCACATTTAACCACTGAAGGCCTTCTTTAGGAAAAGTGACCACTAAATAGTTTGAAAAATCTAAATGTGGGCCGGTGCAATATAACGTTTCGCTTCGTGATAATTTCAGGTAATGTGGAAATAAAATACAGAATAAAAAATAACTACATACCACCAGAATGCATTACCTTGGTGTCAACGCGCAGCAGGAACTGAGCGAGGCCTTTGATTGGTCCAGGCAACAAGGCCTCTTCGCGTTCCCGTAAGAACTTCTCCAACACGGTCCACCACAAGCTCAGAGTCCGCTCTGCGAAGCTCTTCACACCAAAGCGGACCGTCAGCTTCTTCAACACCCAAACTGAAGCAACAAAGTAGCAAATATGCAACTGCAGGGGATCTTTTCACTTGGAAGTGATGACAGATGAGTGCGGTCTACGTGTTACCGGCCACAGGGATGGGCAGCAGCTGGAGGATCCAGAAGTTGAGCCACATCTGAACCAGCACGATGGCCCAGACCAGCAAGATGAAGTAGATGTCGCTGGATTTCCGACTGCTTTTCTCTTTCAGCTGGAGGCTGGACTTTAGGGGGCGAGGGAAGCCCGGCGTGGGGGGTACGGGACCTACTGATGGCACCCCGTCGTGGAGAGGAAGGAAGGGAGAAAGGCAAATTTTTAAAAAGTAAAAAGAAAACACACAAGTGCAATGTTGAGTGTTCACTGTACTTTTTTTTTCCATGTAAAAACCACAAACGTGTAGATTATATTAATGTGATCTTATGTGAGAAACCAGCAAAAAGAAGTGCATGATGGTTAAGTGGAAGAAAAATAAAGCAAGAAAAGTCTCCAGTCAATTTTACTCTGATGCCACTAAATAAAATCAAAGGCAACTAATTTCCTTCTAAAGTTACCTAATTATCATTACTAATTAGTAAACAAAGCACTATTGAAAGCAAGTATAGGTGTTAAAACAACTTGGGCTTTTGTAAATGATTATTTAAGTATTGGAGTAAATTATTGATTATTCTGACAAATAAAAACTTGTCATAATTTTATAAGTTTTTATTTTAGTTTTTAATAAGAAAACATTTCATTACTTAAAATGGAATACAATTGAAAAATCCCTTTCAGTTTCAAGTTCGATGTATGAAAAAAAAAAATTATTCTGGCACAAAATAGTAGAACACAATTTAATGAAGCCTTGAGGTGGATCATTTGCTGAAGTTTAGTAACCCAAGTACTCGAATAATTTGGTGACTCATTAGCCCTAAAAACCAACATCAAAAGCATTAAACATCTCACAAAGTACTTCTGCAAGGCACTTTAGCTATAATAAGTGCAAACAACCAAGAGAAAGTCTCTTCGGGAACTGCTCGTCAAATCATTGCTGACTGTAAAAAGCAAAGACATATTTTCTTCCAGTACTTCTTCTAAGTACAATAAATCATTCCCAACAGCATCAGTTTTTCAACCCCAGCCCAAGAGGATGGAGCGGAGCTTCCCCACCTGTTTTGGAAGCCACACTGGGCTCTGCTTTTGGCTGCAGGTTGCTGCAGGAAATGGCCATGAAAATCGTGTTGGCAGCCAGTGAGAGCATCTGTCCCGGCAGCTCTCCTGTGGGGTGAGAAAAGGAACAAGCACAGGCAGAGATCACTGAAAACCAAACTGTGAATATTTTGGTTCATTTTTTAATAGGACTTTGCATCTTCACTGAAGTCGATTGTCCAAACTGCCTCCTTTCATTTGCTTTCACAAAACCTCGCTGTGGGCCAAGTATCCAGCTGCTGTAACGTAATCTGAGGACTGGCTGTGCTTGACAAACCGGGAGGACAAATTCATACCAAGTTATTTTAGTACGAGACCTTTTCACTGTCACAAAGCTAGTCAAAAAGATTCTGCAAGTTTTTCTAGAACACATTCATTTCTGTAATAGTTAATAGTACTGTTATCACTAAATAAGAAGAAGTGTATGTGAGTTGAAAAGAGAAAATGAAGAACGCCCTGACTTATCTCTGATGATCATCAAATTACATATTTTCTGTATTTAAATGACTTCCTTCCTCGTTTGCCATATTTGGAAGTATATTTGACCATATATGACTTTACCTTTTCCTGGGACAGGGGGTTTTTCCAGGGAGCCCACAATGAGGAGTGCCACCACCACCATAAATATTGGCACCCTCCATGACCCGGTCAGAGAAACTAAAATCAGATAGAGAAATGTGAGTGATGACGATGTATCAAACACAGAGAACCCTGTTTCAGTCATAATTTCTGCTCTGTTTAAGCTAGCAACACTACAATAACATTGCTACAACTTCTGGAAAGCTTGTAGTCACTTTTAATATTTCACACTTGAAGGTCAGCAGTGCTTTCTAACCTTAGAAGTGTGCTAAAAATACAGTCAGATTTCCTCATCTTACTGTGACTCTGCACATGCTCAGTCCAGAGGACATGTGAGGACAAGACATTCTCTTACCCTTCTTGCACTAGGGTAAGAGTGCAAGAGGGGAAATGGAAGATCAACCCCCCACCACCACCACCACCCAACCCCAGAGGGAAAAAGAGGCAGTTTGTAGAAAAATGTGAAAATGTGCCTGAGCAGGTCCAGACTCACCGATGTAGAAGAGCAGAACAGCCCATACGGGAAGCGCCAGAGCCCTCAGGTAGCACTCAGTCTGGGGACTCCACTTGAAACAGACGGCCAGCAAGTAGCCAAACACGACACTGCACACCTAAAGGAGCATAACAAGACATTTTGAGATTTCTTGTCTCACTTAAGTTCACTCTAAGGCTTCAAGTTCTATTATTTCATCTACGGTAGTTATTGACATTAATACATTTTCTCTATAAACTTAGACACATCTATCAAAGTTTGTTGTTGCAAATACTTTTTCACAGCACTGGTGTTCCACTTTCTATCCATAACCAGAAATATTCACACTCACCATAGAGCCTTTAGAAAGAGCACATGGCGTCCGTCTAGGAACATTTGATCTAATTTGGATTTGTTTGTGGCGATGCAGGGTTTATCCTTTAGGGAAGGTTTGGAATAATAAGATTTTGATCAATTAGACACTGGAAATACAGAAAATTAGATCAGGCAACAAGCAAATTAAATCGTGTTTTCCAAGAAGCTACGTTGTGATCTCCGCTTAATTGAGTCAACTGTTTATGCTGAAGCATCCAAGATCATATTTGTGTAGTTTATGATGATCATTAAGTCTGAAGTGAGGCCGATCTAAAACTTATTACTTACAGTACTATGTATGAAAACGTCAGTTTGTTGATACTTTACATAAAAACACTTAGATGATGTTAAAAAAGGTTTTGTGTAAGTTCAGTAATTCTGTTGTATTTTTTTTCCTCAAAGTTATCATGTTTTCAGAATCTCATACCGTGATTAATATAATAAAATATATTTACTGTTCACATTAATGTTCAGCAACTACCTCCAATTAATTTTAAAATAGGTATCCAAGCTTCTTCTTTTCTGTTATTATTATTATTTTTTTATATAAATAATGACCTTTTAAACAGTATAAATTACATGCTTAAAACAAATACACTTTTAAAAATCACATGTTTATTTTTCAGGGCGAATATTTTATAATTAAATGTACCCAAATAGTAACCTATGGCCCTTTTTGCGTTATTTTCTGATAAAAAAAGAGAGACTATATATATAACTGTTTTATATTTCTGCCCATTATAATTGTCCTGTGGGGTTAATAAAGTAATAATAAAGTGTTTCTTCGCTGTTTTTGACCAAGTTAGAGGAGAAATATGAATTTCTTGGAATAATTTAAGCTCAGCTGATGAAGCTGAACTTGTTCACCCTGACTGACAACAGGCTTTCTGTCTGAACCGTGACGGGGAGAGCTGCCTTGATGATACTGCGTGTTCACTCACCCACACAACGTGGAAGCAGTCCAGCAGCACCCCGATGACCCAGCAGACATGTCCGAGGATCACCTGCATGCCGATGACACTCCAGAAGAGGTAGAGGAAGTAAGCCAGCGGCGCCCCCGCCCCGATCACCAGCAGCACCGTCAGCCTCTTTAGCACCAGCTTGCCCATCTCCTCCACCCCGTAGTTGACGCACCACACCGGGACCAGCAGAGTCCCCACGACGATGGGCGTCCCGGTGTCCTGCAGGCCGCTGAGCCACGAACGGCCGAGCCGAGCCAGGGAGTACTTGAAAGGGTGGAGAAAGGTGCCGCAGAGCACTGCCCAGAGCAGCGGGCGGAGGAAGGCCTCCAGGATGAAGTACACCAGGACCGCCGCCCCGCAGCAGATAGCCACGAAGATCATCGCCCCGGTGTTGTAGAAGGCCTGCTTGATGTTTTTGTCAAACTTCAGGGAGGACGGCTGGGACAGCAGTTGGCTCATCATCCCGACGGCCGGCTGGACGCTCTCAGAGAAAGAAACGGAGAGAGGCCGGCCCGTGTGAGGGCTGCCCGGGGGAGAGACAGCGGCGGGCTCCGGCGCCGACTCCTCTTCATCTGCCATGATACCGCAGCTGCTCCGGGTTGTCCTCCCAACGGCTCTGTCGCGTGACGGAGGAAAACATATGACGTAGAAATAGCGACTGTTCCAGGGGAACATGGGAAATGTAGGAAAATGAAATATGCCCTGGACTCTTCAGTGTTTCCTCGTTATTAATTTTTTGTTATCCTTCCTTCTCTGTTTATTGATTTTTGTAGTTTATCTAAAGAACTATTTTAGCAGACACACAAAAACAAAACTTTTCTCACTTCAAAAGAAACTAAGTTTAAGATGAAACAGACTACATTATAAAGAAAAAATGCTGGGCAAATTTTTTGAACAGCTGCTAAAAAATGTTAGAAGGTAGAGTTGGAAAAGTCGATGTGTAACTATTCTGTTTCAAGCAGCTTGCAATGCTAAACACACATTGTTATGAGTACATTTAAATATCGCAAAGTCATATACTGTCTGAGAAAAAAGGCAATCGATTCAAACAGAGAAAAGATTTTATTTTATATTTTATACTTGAACATTCTTTTTTCATTTTCCGTTCTGGACATTTTACGCTTATTTTAGGAATTTCAATGTGTGATTAAAATGCTACATAAACAGTCTGATGGGAAAATAAAGTATTATCAGTTCAATAAAATATTGCTTATGTAAGACAATATCGCCAGTTGTGTTTTCTCTGCTTTTATAAACAAGTCATTGCTGTGGCTGAGGAGGATGTTGGCTTGAATCCACATAAACACTGTGAGGGAACAATAAGGACGTTCTTTCATGTCATTTTTCTTTCCTCTTTGCATTCCAGGAAGTTTCCACACAAGTTGCCAGCAAACAGCAGGATCCTGAAATTACTACCAGATTATTCATTGGCTTGTGTAAACACTGTCTTCTAAATAAAAAGCTTCTGAAAAAGAATGTTTAATTTGAAACTACTCTATTATCAGATATCTGAAGCACATTTCTCCTCCATAACATTTGTTTATTTATTTGTCAAGATGAGTGAAGCTTGTAATCTATCATGTTTCATACGTCTAAGATAGTCCTTATCTGTGCAAAGTACACATTTCATTATGGCAACCAACACTTTTTTTATTGCTGCATTATCAACTCCTTCCTCTTCAGTGTGATTGGCTGTGCTTGATTATGGCGTCCCCATGAGCAAATAGAAGGTGAGAGCTACTATGAGCAGCAAGCAGATAGGAGAATTGAAGGTCTGATAGGCTGTAGAGGGCATGAAGATGTCTTCATACTTATAGATGCTGATCATGCGGTCACTGACCGGAGGGTTGTCGATGTCGTGCCTTGTGATGGAACCTGTTGGTGCAGTGGCGGCTATGTTATGCTGCAATTTCTTGTAAAGAAGACAGATTGATGTTTAGGTCTTCTTACGTACCTTGAATAGCAGGTCCCCATGCAAACAGGTAATACCAGGAAAGATGTAAGTCCACCAGCGTTTCCTCTCTCGGGACGTATAACGGTCGTTTGAAACGGCAGGTCACTCGATTGTTCTCGAAGATTCCTTCTTCATCCCGAGCCGGGTTCCTCTTGATCTCCTTGGCCCATTGGCCAACGTTGTAAAAATGGTGAATTCTCACACGTCCATTGTCATCATGAACGCATCCCATCACATCGTCTCCTCCCTGAGTCAGAAAGGTTCATAGAGAGAAGAAAAGCTTTGTTTAGTGGGGATGTAATTTGAGGACACTGGTGATGCTGATTTAGCTGATGCCAATTATTCTTTAAAAACAATATCAACATATTTAATCTGCATATTATTGTAGTGACAATTCACCACAAATATTGTCTGAAGGCATTTTACAAGAAAAAAATAATTAATTAAATCCAAATAAATAATGACAGACTGAAAGTCAATTAGGTACTGTTTGATCCTAGATATAAAACAATGGGGTCGAGTACAGTTTGTTGTTCCAGAAGATAAAAAGGTCTATTTTATAGAAACTCAACAGATTGCATTAAGTCACCAACTTTGCAGCAATCACTGTTGAACAAATATGCATCGCCAGGGGAAAATGGCTCAAGGCGAGCTGCCACCTGCATGACTGACCAGGGGTTTGAGAAGACAGGGCCCCAGTCTTTAGGTTCTAATTCAATATATAAATAAAATTATACTTTGGATAATTCTTTTAAAAATACACTTTGCATGTATTTGTAAAAATACATATTTTAAAATATATTATGAATATATACAAACAATATTTATCTGAAATTGTACTTCCTGTGTATATTTCAGGGAGCCTTACTGAATCTCAAAATAAATACATTTCAATAATATTTGTAAGTACTTTGTAAGTAGTGTCTAAGTATATTTCAATGCTCACATACATGCAACTTTATACTAATTGATGCCTAATTAGCTGTTGCTTTGGGAATCTGTCGTTCCCCTAAGATGGGCCAAAAGTCTTCAACAGGAGAGCAAAGCAAGGTGAGTAAATACGTGAATAAATAGGTGAGTAAAGCACACATAATCTGCCCATCTGAGAGTATTTCATAGTCACCATAGTTTCTGACTGGAGTAGCAACAAACAGCTTCATGTTGCACTTGTGGATGAAGTGACAGACGGTGTGGAGCGACAAAAGTTGTGTCCAAAGATGTTGCTCACAGAAACATGGGTGTTTATTCATGCTGCACCAACAGAGGACTTGAAGATTATGTGTATCCAGTAGATTATGTGTATCTACTAGATACACTAGATAATCTAGTGTATCTACTAGATTATGTAGTAATCTAGTAGATACACATAATCTACTGAATACAGTAGATTATGTATCTTTAGGCACTGAGCTCTTCCAACAATACTTTTTATTTTTTAATAACAGCGTACTGTGTGTTTTACATGATGAAAGAACTACATGGTGTCCACAAAGTGGAAAGTCAAGATTCATTGATGGACCGAACCATGAATGTTGTTTTTATAGTCACTGCTTGATCTGCAGTATACTTCCTTATTGTAAATTCCATAAAATGTGTCTTTTTTTCCCCCCTCTCGAACTGTTTTTGAGAAAGTCCTAGAAAGAGGTTCTATTAATCATATATCTTGTAGTTTTGTTTGTTAAATAAATGTTTAAACATGTCTAAGATAAAAAAAAACCTTTCTTGTCTACAAGTGAGTAACACATTTTGACTGTTGAAATTGCCTCATATTTGTTGTTTCTCAACCTTTCATTATCATACAGTCAATACAAACCTGGTTAATCAAATAGCAAACTATTCATTTTCTAACATGTTACCTTAGAAAAAAAATGCATGTTTTGATTAGTAAAGCAAATATGAATATGAACATTTACAAACAGGAGGAGCAATCGCAGGTGTTGCACAGCTTCTCACCATTTTCTTGTCAGAGGAGAAACCCACAGCGACCCAGCCGTCTGTGTCCGCACTCATCTCATACTCCACATCTGTACCGATGCGACGATAGCTTAGAAAGTAATCACATGTCTCTGCATCGCACCCCGGCTTCCCGTACCTGCACATGTACAGGATGTATCCGTCAACAGAAAAGACACATACAAAACCTTCTCCAAAAGGTTTTGCATTATCAGAGATAAGGTTGACATAAACTGGCATCTTATTAAATGAATGAATACATTCTACTCAGATTCTACAGTTTCTTAGAAAAGTGTTCAAACTCATTGGACATCTTCACATTTTATCACTTTACAAACAAAATTAAATTTTAGCAGGATATAATATGGCAGACCAACACAAAGTACATCATATTTGTTAAGTGCCAGTGGGAGGAAAGTTGATACTCCTAAATAAAATCCAGTAAAACCAATTGAGAAGTCACCTCACCTAACAAATAACTGGAGTTCACCTGAACGTAATTTGGTGTTTAAGACTGCAAAACATGTAAGACTGGGTTGGAGGTTTACCTTGCAGCAGGACAACAACTGGAAACACACAGTCAGAGCTACATTGAAATGGTTCAGATGTAAGCATAGTTAGTGTTAAAATGGACCAAAGCTCAGACCTCAACCTCAATTTGTGGAAAGACTTGAAAGATGCTTTTCACAGACACTCTTCTGTCAGTCCAGTCAGACTGACCTTGAGATATTTATAAAAATGGGATACATTCTAGTCTTTATTGTGCAAGTTGAAAGAGAAATCCTCTTCCTCTGACCAACCATGAGGTTGCAGCAGCAGTTCCAGAAAGATTTGCCTCAGGACTTGATGCAAATGTTGGATTCACTTTTTGACATTTTATTTATTGAAAAAATGTAACTGTGTATAATTTTAACTCTGCTTTGAGTTGATCTAGCTGAAAAAACCATAACAAAATGCACGCGATCGTAATTTCTCCAAATGTGGGCAGGACTTAAAAAGAGTGGATCCTACAGCAAGGCACCCTACAGCTCTGGTGAAATGCCATATAAGCAACAAGAGGACGTCCATAAAATGCAGCAGCACGTCAGTTTAGAAACAGAGGATGAATGGCTGTGATGTTTCTGACCTTATGCAGCCTTTGGTAACTCCGCAGTCGCCGACCTTGATCTTGGCAAAGGGATCGACTGGTGGAGCTGTGGGGAATGGATAACCTGCAAGATACGTAAACAAAACAACTATCATCTGTTTCTAATGACAAACTGGACCAAATGAGGAGAGGCCATCTGCTCTGTGTGGTAGGTGTGGGTGAGGAGGAGACTGGACCAGCAGGGAGCTGGCCTAGGTGCTGAACAGCCTTTACACACGACACAAAGCACGTTTCCCTTTTTGTTTTTTCTTAACCTACTAGGCCCCGTAGGCTCACTTTTTTTTTTTTTTTTTTTTTCATATATAGCCTCCTGGATTTCACCCAAAGAGAACCAGATCCTTACCATCATCAGACAAATATCTGGATTCCAGGAACTCGGAGGCGAATGTGCTGTAGGAATCCTTGTGATGCTCCTGGTGGCCCGGCTCTCCGTGGTCGCCGTGGCCGGTGCGAAGCGCTCCTTCGTCGGTGGGGCTCGACGCGACCCCCCACCATCCGCTCTGGCATAGCAATACCGTCAGCTGCGCGAAGCTCCGCAACAAAACCATGGCTAATAATGAAGCAGGAGGTGATACGCGAACACTAAACGGAAGAAGGGTCGAGGCTGGTCCTCATTTCTGTTTGAATGTGTCAATGGTTGCGGATTCATCCATGGCAGCGTCACGCAGTCACCTTCTGATGCCGTTTGTCTTTGTTTTCACAGAGATGGGGCGGGATGCGGCGTCGCTCACTGTGTGAGATTACCAGGCTAATTTATCGTAAAATTACCCAGATTTGTAATCCAATCATGTAACAGAGGCACGTGGCCCTAATCCGCAGTGAAACCCAAAACCTAATTCTTTCTGGTTGTATTAAATCCATCATATCTCTCAGCTCGGTGAATGGTTCCGTCCTCATGTATCAGCCAATAAGCAGCCGCGACGTGCTGTCATCAGAGCCGATCAATAAGGGTTCTTATTTTCACAACAATCCCATTAGACATAGATTGCGAACCATTGGGATCAGATCGAACCTTTTTTTTTTTTTTTTTTTTTACATATAAACACATACCTTATTTTTCACTCTGCAAATACAAATATCACTTCAGAGCATTTGGACTTTATTTGACAGAGTGACACAAACTAGTACATCGTTTAAGTGAAAGGAATGTGATAATTTTTTTTCTAATTTTAATATCCATACACGCTTTACACCTAAAAACTCAATTTCTGCCCAAATGTATTGACACTGTCTGAGAGCATCAATTTTCAAGGCTTATCAAAACGCATTTTTTTGGAGTTCATTTAGAAGGCTAAATACATGTGCGTGCCACACTTTTCAGATTTTTATTTGTGGAAAACTTCTTTCATCCATGTTTAATTTTTCTTCTCCTTCACTTCTATTTTTTTGAACTGGTCTAGTAAATAAAATCCCACTAAAATACACTGAAGGTGTTTGTAGCATGACAAAAAATTATGAATGCTGTCAGGCAATGTAGGTCTACTTCTCGTACTGTTACATAGATATATGTTACATAAAAACAGAAACGACTCAAAGACATGCCACACACAGCAAAGAAATACATTTTAAATATAAAAAAAACAAAGCATGAAGGCCATCTTCCCACATTTATTTGAATAGTTAGGTTATGCTGAAAAATCAAATATTTCTCTTTTGGATTTGGGGATTTGGAATGGTTTTAATCAGTGTTTAAGAGTCATTTACATTAGTCCCACTTTTTTTCCTAATTTTGGATGGCTGCGTTCAATGTGGCATCACATAAGTAGTGTAATGCTGTAAAAATGTTTCAATATTTAACTTTATAAATGTCACTAGTATTTCCACTATTTCTTAACATAACATAGTAAGAAAATAGGTCAAAACCTTTTTCATTGGATTATAACATTTCAAAATCACATGAAAGCAAAACGATAAATTGTTGTTGCAATGTCAACTGTGACCACTTGAGGGCGACATTAACCCACCGTTCAAACTTTGCTCCCAGGTTCCTTCCATATTCAGGTAAATTAAATACGAAACTTTGAAGAGAACAAGACAAACTAGAGTTGTTGCATTTAATTCTATGGGTTCCACTGAGTATGAATATTAATAAGTTACAAATGCATTTAAATTTGCATCAAAAACTTTGCATCAAAAAGATCAATGTCATTTGTCTAAAATTAATCACGCTGCAGGTATTTATTAGTTAATTTTGATGTTTTCTCTTAATGTTTTGGTTGTTACTTTTAAGCATCATGTGTCCTAATCGCATTCAAACTTCAGCATCTACTTCTGTCACAGCAACCCACTCCATATTCTGCAACACATCCTTATTTAAGCACACAATGCAGTATAGAAACTGCACAATTTTATTGTATTAGAATTAGAGATGACCACATTCAGAAATTTCAACAAACTACAAATTGGAAACAAAATATGCCGATGCCAACCTCAATGAAATGACCAAACATAAAAATATATATATAAGTTCAAATGAAATATTTAGTTTTTGATTTAAAAAAATAAGTTTATTTTAAGCATTTTTTTGGTTGAAAATAAGGAATGTTAAGAAATTAATAAGAAAGAAAGCTGAAAAGAAATCTCCACAATGACAGAAAGGTGGTAAACTTTGCTGTTCATATAAGGATCCTGCAGGTGATGCTGTTGTTACACTGTGTGAAAAAACTACTATGAAGTCTGACTGCCTTTTATAATGAAGTCAACATCAAATTCTTTAGTCAGAGAACTGTCTTGCGTAAAAAATAAAATAAAATAAATAAATAAGAACCTCCACTTTTTTTTATCAATTCAGAAAAGGAGAAAACATTTCAATAATTACAAACAGTGCTTTTAGAAATAAAATATGCAAAAGTTGACAAGTCTGTCAAATGTAGTTGCTACACATTGCTGCTATACCAAGATAAGTTATGACAATATTTTTGAGAAAAGTATGAATCTTCATTTTTTAAATTTAAGATTAGAAAATGCATATCAGATTAATTTAACAACAGAGAAATAGCCATTTAAGCAGTGCTGAGGTGTAATCCTTTAATCAGACAATCAAAAGTTTACAGCTGCATTTTTTTTTCTCAGTCAACATCCAGTTTATAAATATTTGCTTCCATGCTGTCTCTCTGATACCGAGTTATGACTCAGACTTAAACCTGACTCATTCCACTAACTTCAACCTCAAACACAGAAATTATTAGTAAACAATTTTTCTATTTTGTTCATCGTCCTCCACAAAGTTAATCTGGAAAAGGAGCTAGACAGGATTTTGCTTCCATACCATCTGAACAGATCATTAGGCATGAACTGAAGGGGGTTTCATGATGAAACTTCTTGTGTGGTCTTAGAGTTGTGTTGATGGTTTACATTAGGTTTAATTATTTCGTGCTTTGAACACAATGTAATCCACTCTCCAAAGGACAAGCAAATAAGCAAGTAGCATAACTTTTTTTTTAAATCCTGAGCTGCTCCCTAGGACGTTGGCGCCCTGGGCTGTGAGCCATAATGCCTGTAAGAAAAACAGCCACTTCATTGAAATGATTTAGCCAACTAGAACATTTTAATTCTGCAAATTTCTTTATATCTTTCAGCACATAAATGCGTTTCACCCTCAGGTGACGCTACAAGTCTACATACATGTGCACACATGCAACACTGTGACCTTTAACCTCCCTGCTCTCTGCGCACACTCTCTCTCCCTTGTGCTGACACAAATCATCCTGATCAATCGCTCCTCTTGGTCTCGATCCGCCCAATTATCCCGTGTTTATCCTCCTATTATTTCTACGGTTACCTCGACCCTCCCTCTCTGCGTACCAATTACCATTCTGTGTGGGGGGCAATGCTTGCTGGGTAATGAGGGACTCAGGGCGTACCAATCTTAGCCTAATAGCCTTAAAGGGCCACTCATTAACACACACATATCCTCACCTCCATTCCCGTATATGATGGCACAGGGAGAGAGATTGAGGAGCTGGATGGAGATGGTAGTAAAGAAGGAAAGAATGAGAAAGGAAAGAGGGAGAGTATGTGTGTATGTGCTGTGGGGGAGTGTAAAAGAGCTGGTAAATGTCAGCAGTGTGTCTCCTGGGCCCGTGAGACGAGTCAGTGACAGCAGAACAATGTCTGCTGGGTCCATTCAGAAACACAGCTGCTGTGAGAGCATGCATGGGTTTGTCTGTCCTGCACATGGGAAGCTGCAGCTCAGAACACACACGGTTTGTGCCTCACACCGTTCTGAGCACGCACACGGCAGGTAAGTCTGGGATGCTGCTGGAGATCAGCAGGAGGCTGGATGGCTTAGTGAGAACTGTCAGTCAATAGGAGACCCTGCAGGCTGAGTGCTTGACAACTTTTTTTCTTCAGTACAAATTGATGGTCTGGAAAAGGTTTACCTGCTCAAAGCTGGATTTTATTTCATCACACCAAAGAATTGTACTAAAAAAGTATTTTCTCTCCAATGAAGCCCATTTTTTAAATTCCCCAAAGATGATCAATCATTTGTTCGGCTGGTTAGTGGGAGCTTTAAACAATTACACATTTGTGGAAATACGACTTCTTTGGATCGAGTCTAACATTAAAAACTCAATTCTAAGAGAAGCCAGACCTGAACAAAATTATCCTACATCCGTTTTGCATTTATTATGGCAAACTGAAAAATTGGTCAAATGTTTAATTTGTTTGCTGAAGTAAAAACGGAGGCGCTCACTCAGGGCACTATTAATTCAAGTTATCCCCTGCCTGTTTTCCGCCAAATGAGAATACTATTCGCCTTTTAAATAAGTTAATTTAACTCTCTAGATTTTGTTTTAAAGAATGACCAAATTTAACTTCAAAAGAGATGTTAAGAAGATCATTATAAGGAAATATTTAATAGAGTAAAGTTAAGTGTTTCTTTTCCTCTGCCCCTTTCACTTCTAGGTGATTCATGCTGGATTATCTTTAGATAAGCAGTTTATGTTATTCCCCACAATAACAGCAATAGAAAAGCTGATGTCTTGGTACTTTAAACTCTCTTCTCTCTTTCTCTTTCAGGCACAGGTGAGATCACTTATCGACTTCACCCTGCTTATAACACCAAACTATTACCTCTGTCTCTGTGTCTCACACAGTCATAAAGCAGGTTTGGGATGCCCACCCACAGGGATTCATTTAAGACTTGTCAGAAATCACTCTGCTCACAGTAAGCACTATTGGCATGTTCTCCCATCTAGACCTCTCTCACCTCCTGCCCTCACAACCGTCTCTACCAGTGAATGCTTATTACACTCACAGAGTAATCCTCCGTATTAGTGGGACAGGAGCAGGAGCATCTTTGTCCTATTTGCACACAAGGTTTGGTTTGTGCTGTTTGACTGTAGGGATCTCAGTGTGTACCAAAGGGTGGAGGGGTCCGCTGTGCTGATGAAATGTTTGCTTTACCGATAAGGAGGCGCAGATGAGGCATTGATCTGCGTTCATTAAACATCTCTGACTGTGATGACACACATTCATATTCAGATGACAAACATGGAAACATGCATTTACAACCTGAATTTGCAGCCTCTCGTACGTCACTCTCCTCCTGTGTGAGTGACTCTCAAAGCTTGTATTGACAGCTGATTTAAAATGCTTGTTGTCGGTGGAGTTATCCATTAAGCTGCACCGCTGCTCACTCTCTGTATAGACACACCGACTGGTCAGGGCCTTAAGAAGTGATTATAGTGCTGGGCAGTGGGAGCCTGGGGCCTTACTGTCATTAGTCTGGTTAATCAGAGCCTTGCTCCAGGTTAAGCTCCGCAGCCTCCAGAGACAGGCTGATGAGCTGAGAGCTGTGCCCAGCCTGCAGTGCTGGGTTGTGGGCTCTGGTGGCTCTCCGGTGGCCCCCCGTCTGCTGCAGCCAGTAATCTATAACTTCCCCCTGGAGTAAACGAGGAGGCTCAGGCTCTTGGACAACACTGACATACTATGCATGGTAATGAGACACACACCTGGTCACACACCCACACAGAGGAAGTGTTAGCAATCATCTGTCGGTCTTGAGTTCCTCCAGCTCAGTTTCAGCAGCAATCAGCCAGCAGTGGCTTTATGGTAATGCTTGGTGTTATTTGACACCCCTTGAACTTTCCCAGACTTCATCATATTACAAATTTCAGACTTTTCATTGGAGTTTTATATGAAAGCAAAGAAAAAAAGCCTTTCATGGTAAATGATTTATGTTTTCCTTTTAATAAATAAAAATCTTAGATACCAACCACAATTTAAAGGGCATGTTTTTACCACCCCTGCATTATTAGATACTAGCATTTTTGCTCATTAGTTAATCTTCTGTGGACTTAAATCGCCAGCTGTTGCCACATGTTCTTCCGTTAATTTTGTTCTTGACTTGAACTAGACCACTCCAATGAAAACATGGTATGATCTGCGTGTTCTATTGAAGCTCTTGTGTTCTGTTTATGGTTGCATGGGAACAAAAGACTTGACTCAAGTCTTTTGCTCCCTAAAAGGCTTTCTTCCAGGATTTGCCCCATGTTTGGGTCTATCAGTTTTCCCATCAGCTTTGACCAGGATTCTTGTTACTCCTTGAAAGAAATTCTCACAGCATGATGCTTCCACCTTTATGAAACACGATGGGGAAAAATTATTCAGGGTAATGTGCAGAGTTACCCCCCCTCACCTCTTTGTCCCCAGACATACACATTTTTTTGCATTTTGTCCAGAAACGTAACTTTTTTTTTCTTTTGTTCCCTACATAACTTGCCTCCAACTCTTCACGTAATTTCTCATGGCTTTCTTTCAACAATTGTTTCCTTTTTACCACTCTTCCATAAATCAGACTTGTGGAGCCCATGACATGTTCGTTCATCCTGTTAATAGAGATTCCTACCTGAGCTACAGGACTCTGCGGCTCCTCCAGAGTTACTCTGGGTCTCTTAGTTGCTTCTTTTCTTGTCGACCAGTTAAAGTGTCATTCTTTAGTTTGAAGTTGTATCATACTATGTAGTGCTATGTGAGATGTTCAAAATTTGGGATATTGTTTTGCTACGTCTCCCTGGTTTACGCTTCCCAACAACCTTCTCCATCTGGCCTTAACAAAGGTTCATGTTCTATAATGATCTGTAACAAACCTCTGAGGCCTTAATGAAAATACTGAATTTATCCCTGAGTTTTAATGACACACAATTGGACAAAGTTTCACAGGATTTGAGTTAGGTAGATTCAGAGTAAAGGGGTTAAATAGGTATGCTTATTAAGATTTTTATGTGTTAAACATATTTTTAAAACCATCTATCCAATAACTTTAACTCCTCGGTTGCAGTGTTTTACGTTGGTTTTTCATGGAAAAATTTCAAAATAAGACTCACTGAAGTTTGTGGTTTTAAGTGACAAAACGTGAAAAAGTTTAATGGGTACGAACACTTTTGCAAGGCACTCTATGAATGCTTATCTACTGGCTCAGCAGAACAGGTGCATAATAACCATATACATAAATAAAACCACACATGACTTAAAGGGTCTCAGTGAACCTCCAGGGTCTGGGGGGCTAAACTAGGCTTGACTTCTCCATCCCTGTGTCCCATGTGAGCTCATTAGCCCCAATCATAACCACTTCTCCATGTTTGCTTTGCAAGCTCCATCCATCGACACTCCCCTACACCCTTTAAAAGAATCGGGCAAAGAGTGAACGTGTGCCGAGGTTTAACAGCGGGAAGGCGGGCGTGTTTAAAGTACAAAGAAGGTCAGATGGTCCCGAGAGACCCCTTGTTTCCCTGTGGACTCTTCAAAGTGGGGTGAAAAGTAGCAAAATAAGTGGGTTATCAAGTGATGAAGTGGATGACCAGGATTTAGTTTGAACTCAGTGTTTTTGCTGCTTTTTGTGCCGGGTGACCCAGATGGGTGGTGAGGGAGGAGGGGAGGCGGCAGGACAGATAAAGGAAGAGGGTTTTCATTTTAAAAAATGAGTGTATGCTGCAGAGACAGGAAGGACCCCAGAGAGCAACAGAATAGGATGAGACAACAAAGAGCCTCCATCATCGTTTTAGTGAATAGATCTGTCCATCTATGGCTTTTTATCTCCCTCTGCTTTCTCTTTTTTTCCTCCACTCCTAATCAGCCTCTCATTGTGCCATTAGTTGATCCTGTAGTCTTAATCAGAGGCTTGGCACAGACATCGCTGCTATCCGCTGCCCTTCCCACATGCACACCACAAAAAACTAAATAAACACGTTTTAATGCAACACCAATCATGTTATCTCTTCAATAAGCCCCCCTCTCCCCTTTCTGTAGTCCGCAGCTCAAACATAACACATGGGAGGCTTGGCTCGCCCGTCCATCAGGCAGCTAACACGCTGCCTGTCTAAAAATGAGTGTGTGCGTGCGCGTGTGTGTTTAGGCAACTTCCCGAGGGAAGGGGGAATGATTTTAACTCAGTAACCTGAATCACCTTCTATCCCAAATCTCTGCTGCATGAACACTGTACACACACACCAACACACACACACCCCACTCACGCACACTGTCTTTCTCTTTTATGCATGTCGGTGAGTGTGTATTGATAATGGCCATTAGCATATTTATGATCATTGCCAGCCTCTTATTGTTTGCTCGCTCCATTAATCTTCATCTGCTGCCTGCCGACTGACAGCTCAATCTAGCGGGCCATCACTGGGCAGCGGGCGTACAGGCACTCCAACACACCAACACGCCGTCTGAGGATGCAGGGAGTGTATCAACCATCGCGGGCATTGTCTCACACACTTGCAGGCTGATACACACATCCAGGCAGACAACGTGATTGACATTCACCCCTGTGGGTGTAATCACAGGAGGTTATCCCAGCCCAGCTGCATGGGGCTCTGCTTGCTGCTGCTGTGCACCTCTGAGGCGTCAGACCCGCAGGCCGAGAGCTCCTCCTGGGCTGGATGTGGGAGATGGTACCCTTTGATCAGGGAGCACCAAGAGCTGCTATCTGTATCAACATCTGTTTGAGCTGCACTAACTAGTATGGAGCCCTTAAAGCTGGGGTGCGGTAACTTTTAGTTAAAAATAAATGTTTTCTACCTATTTGTTAAAACTGTCACCATGTATTGACAGTATAAATATGAGACACAATCTGTCAAAAAAACAAAAAAAACTTCTCCAGGTCCTCCCAGTGCAACTATTGCCAAAAACAACCAATCAGAGTCAGGAGGAGGAGGGTCTTTGCTTTGTTAATTATCCTTGTGTACATGCTGTAGCATCAGTCTGTACAGTTAGTGTATATGCTTATTTTCCATAAATGAATAACTGGTAAATAAGAAATTATGTGACATGGAATCGCTTTGATTGATCAACTATTTTCAGTTTTTCTAAATAACTCTGCCTTTTTAAGTAAAATCAAAAGATTTGTTTCTTAGAACTGATTTTTGATAGATTTGACAGTTTCTACGACTGATTATGATCTAAATGATTTATTTTAGCAAAATAGTCTAACATAGAACATCAATCTGCCACAGTATAAGGTACAATCCCAACTTTCTGCTGGTCATTAAGTCTTTACCAGACTCCTTCCTCAAACCAGTTCTCACCAGGACTCCACCAAGCTTCGCCTAATGGCTAACAGAAACAAACGCTCCTCCTGCAGGTTGTCGGGAAGACATCTCCTTCATCTGCATGGCTAATGGAATGATGGCATGTTCCTGGGCATGATGAGCACCCAAATGTTAATATGTTTGTTCAAAGCCAGTATGACTGAATGGCTTGCAGCTGATTGCTTAGCTGAATGAGAGCTGGAAGCGGGCCAAGTTCAGTGGGAGGTCTGTTCTCCTGGTGCCTCTTCCTCTCTCCTCCCCGTCTTCTTCCCCCCCCGCCTCCTTCTCCTCCTTCTCCATCTCCCTGCTGCTCCAGGAAGAGCCGCCTGGGAGTCAGGATATCTGAGGGAATTAAGACTTAGGCCTAGCTGGGACATGAATTTAACATCAAAGATGAATCGAAAAGCAGAGCGCTAACTCTCTAAATTATAGATTGAAATCTTTGTGACGGATTACCCTGAATAGATTGTGTGGTTATTGATTGAATTGGGTAAGATTCAGGATGTTGACAACATTTGATGGCCTGTTAGGAATACTTCAACCCATTGGAAAAGAGAAACATCAATGCCACTGATATATTTGTGCATTAATTATGAAGCTAGAACCAAGAGGTGATAATTAGTTTGTGTCTGATAATTAGACTCCATCGTCATTCTGCTCCACTTCAGTTGTAAGCCTGGCACTAACTTTCTATCTCAAGCTGGTATTTGGTTATATTTTGTTGCTGACTCTTATAGAGTCAAATTTAGGGAACATGACATAAAACAACCTAATAAGTTTGAGTTTTAGCAAACTAATTTGGTGGAAACGTTTGGACTTTTATGCATAAAAAACTGTCCTGCCGTCTGCAGCATAATGACATTTGTATGCTTATGGTCACAAAAGCTGTCTTGTAATGCTTATTTTGATTCCAGTTTTCTTTTTTCAAAGGATAGCATCAGTGTTTTTAACTAAGTGAAACACTTATTGAAAATAACTCTTCTAGTAGTACCACACCACAGGACATTTATTTTCTATAAATCATAGGTAACACAAATTATCTTTATTTTAAATTATAGACTGCTTTTCTCCCTCTTTGTTTTTCTTTTTCTTAATTCAAGCTAGATTCTTGAGTTTCTTCTTTAATTGGTGTTTCAGATCAGCCAGTTCCTGTCTTTATTTAGCCTAGAAAGACAAACTGAAGCTAAATTTAAATGAAACCTAAACTAGCCTGGAAGTCCAGCTTTGCTAAGCCATTCGATCCATCCCAACAACTTGTAAACCACATTCAGGCAGTATTTAGACATCTTTCACTTTTTAACATATCAGTGCTCATGAAAAATAACTACTTGATAGAAAATGTGATTTTATTGAATTTTATTATAATGTCACTCCCAAATATTTGTCAGGAGAATAAGATATTAATATTTAATAGATTTGTGCCTAAAATCTTTGTTCTACTGTTTTTACTGCCTTAAGACGTGTCAGACCACAACACGCAGGACTGAGGAAGTCATAATGCTTCCTGTTCCTGGGCCGTAAATCCTGTTTTATAGAGTCTATCTGTAACATTTGACTAGCAGAGATTATAGTCCTTTTACTGTGAACTCCCACAGAGACAGAAGTTATATGAAGCTTCAATAAATCATTTGTTTCCATTGTGGTATCAGCTGGTGAGGCTGTTTGCCAATGTGAGTGAAGACTCATGTAGTGTTAACATTTATGGTGTGTAAGCTAATATATGAGAGTAGTTTATGGAAGCAGTAAAGGCTGAAATACATAATTCCCTCACATGTATACTGTGTAAAAGTGATTTTAAAGATGAGCCCTGAATACAGATTTAGAGCAGCTCAGCAAAGATCCTGCAGCTACTGAGAGAAAAATGCTAAATTATCTGGAGCTCAAACCAG
This sequence comes from Brachyrhaphis roseni, assembly GCA_903066815.1. NCBI lineage: Eukaryota > Metazoa > Chordata > Actinopteri > Cyprinodontiformes > Poeciliidae > Brachyrhaphis > Brachyrhaphis roseni. The sequence goes on from CAEFZY010077111.1 coordinate 54,192, forward strand.
GCCAGAGCGGCTTCATAACATACTACTGATTCTTTGAGAAAATGAGGATTATTTTGTGTAACTATTGATTTAATCTGGTGTGTTTTTTTATTGATCGGTTGGACAGTAAATCTATTCCTCATTTAATATGCAGAAATTTGATTCAATCGATAAATATTTTTATTTCAAACTGACACATTTTCTGTTCTAAAGTGGGCTTGATAAGCAATTCTCCAAGCTTTCTTGATTTCATTCAAAGTCTGTACTTTAAATGTATTTTAGATGATTTTCCTCTAAAATCTAAAATCACGTTTTACATAATATGCATAATATGCCATAGCATAATCTGCAATGGCAAATGTAGACAAATAATTTCTTTACCTGACATGTTTGAAATGCCAAGACAGGACAGATTTTTTAAGTATGAATGAGAGGTTGTGACTTGATCTTCATGAAGGACTTAAGTCTCAAAAACCTTCTAGTGTGGATGAAATTAAACAACCACACTAGTAATTAAACATTAAACATTCCTCTACAGGGATGTAAGACGCTTAATCTCAGTTATCACACCTGATAATTGTTGCCATAGTAATTGTAATCAGATTATTGGTGAATACATCTGTATAGGAAATGTGTAATTTATGTTTAATGCTGTAGTAAGAGCCTCAAGCTGCATCTCACAATTTTACGCTGAAGTAATTTGCATTTTTTTCTAAACCAAATAAGAAATTTGAAGGAGGATACTCAAGGTTTAAAGTTTATAAACACCTAAGTAGGCTTTATCTACACCAAAACTTTTGACAATTAATTATAAGGTACATTAAGTTACAAATGTTAAACCAGCATCTCTGCACGACTAAGCAGAAAAGTTACTGCATAAGATTAAAAAGTGCTTGTTTTATTAGCATAAAATGAAACAATTTCACCATCTATTCATAAAAAAGAAGAAGTGGCAAATGTCAAACTTTTCTGCTGGTTTCTGCTTGTATCTTACATGTTTTTCTCTGTTTTCATTGCTCCCAGTCCATGACCTGGTTAGGGTGCAGGAGGAGTTCACGCTGATATATTAACACTTATGGAGCCTCTCTCATTATCAGCTTCATTTAGCCTATGATTAACTTACAATCACAAGGCGTGATTAAAAGTCAGGGTAAAAATATTCCGTACATGTTTAATGTTCCACTAACAAGGAGGTCAGCTCCCAAACTGCCAGCAAAATAGATATACGACCATAACACACACACACACACACCCCCACGCACGCATTCACACACCTCGTCTTTGCCTGAAAACCCAGACCTAAACTCTTCACAGCTATCTCCCCACCACACCTCGGTGCCGGCTGCATGGAATTAGAAAACCAACCCCGCGGTCTCATTAATTAATTAAACACCATGTGCCAGTGGCACCTGGGTGCCGGTTATCACTGCCACTCAGACGCACCGTGATCTTAATAACCACCTCACCACAGGGCAGTCAGAGTGGAGGAGGGGCCGGAGAGACGGTCCACAACTTAAATGTAAAGAGCATGTCTTTAAAGCGCGAGGAAGCAACTTCAGACCACATCTTCATCTCTCATAAGAAAAACACACAGCGGGCGAAACTGTGTGGTTTTATTTGTGTTTGCCTCTTTTTGTTGTGGGCTCCTCTGTTATAACCCAACGAGGGCATTAAATCACTGCAGCCCTGCTTTCCTCATGATTTACATATACCTCTACTCACACACAGCAAGAACACACACATATGCACTTTAAATCCTGACCAATAAGCATTTTGCATTTATAACATTAGTTTACATTGAAAAACATTTTAAAGTCTCCTTATTTACTAAATTACATCAGCATCTGTAATTCAAACGGTGCTGTAAAAATGTCAAGTAAGCCTACATATCAGTCAGTATTAAAGATTCTCATTGGTGCAGTGATAAACTATTAAAAACTAAAAAAAATTGTTTGATTTAGATCTCTGTTTTAGATCGTGTAACTCCCTCAGACAAGTCTTGGATGTGATTCCATACCTTCCCCTCATTTGAGTTATGCATACCTATAAATATGCAAATAATCCACTCCTCTCCCCGCACCACTTGCCTGCAGCTTCTGAATGTCCAATCGCTTTTCCTTTGGCGTTCATTTCTATGAACCAATGAGGCCTAAAAAGTTGGGATGTGAAACTTTTTGTGATTGGTCAAGGATTGGAGAAACATTTCCTGAATATCTGGCAAATCATTGTCTTTTAACAATATGCTCAAAGTCCAATTTCACTTTTTTATAGAACCTTTACCAATATTCCTGTTTCTGTATGAAACTGTACTGAATGTTACAAACATATGAACAAATTCTATCTCTGTAATTACTAATAAAATGATTATTTTCAGTGCTGGAATTTGATAACTTTGCAGACAGATCTTTGCAACGTTTGAATACTTTAGTAGCACTATAATTTCAGCAAATTTAATCAGTTATTGTTACATTCACATGCATTAGTCCTTTAAGCTGATCTCTGGAAAAAAGAATAAAAATATATATATATAAAAAAGAAAAAAGACAAGTACACTGACCGCCAAGAAGTAAAAGCAGAAATATGAGATGACAGAATTTAAAAGGTTTAGGACAATCCTGGTTGTCTTCCAGGATTGTCCTCTATTTAGCTCCATTCAGCTCCCCATAGCATGCTGCTCAGATGTTTATGATCATACTCTGTCTTAGGTTTCCACCATGTAGGTCAAAAGGATTAGATTTAGTCTAATTCGAACAGACAATCTTCATCCTTGTACTTGATATAGCTGCCACTCTTTCATAAAGGCCAGATTTGTTCAATTTAAACGACCTGAGCTTTGGATCTCTGGAGCTCCTCCAGAGAAACCGTGGGCCTCTTGCTGCTTCTTCTATTCATGCCCTCCTTGCTCAGTGTAAACCCATGATGATGTCTCGGTAGCTTTGCAGGTTGACCGTACTTTTTCCATATTTACTAATGAACTCACAGAATACCGAAGAATTCCTGAAGACAGTGCAATTTATTTAAGAGTATCAGAGTAAAGAGTTCTGAATGCAAGCGTACAGAACCATTTTACAAAGCACGTCATGAAAATCTAGCACCAGCAGAGTCTGATATCCCAGTTCTAGATAATTGGACTTCATTTTAGCATGTTTTTAAAACCAGGTTTTTCAAATCACCATAGCAAAAAATTAAACACTTATATACTTATTTTTCTTTTCAGTGAAAAATGGTTACAAACACAATACTTACAGTGATTCATTTTTCTACAAGGAGCACCTGCAGAATATTAATTTTATTTTTAATTAGGCTGGCGATGTAATGCTTTGTTTTAACAAGAACTGCTTAATAACTTATATTATTTTAATTACCATAATATCTAATTACCTGACTGATTACCAGATAGCATCAGTCTAAATACCCTCAAAGCAAATATAAGGGGTGTGAAAGTGGGATTTTGTTTTTCCTACAATAAACCTCAGCTGATTATTAAAACAGAAAACATTAGCAATCAGAACCCGCCAGGCTCATATAAATTAATTGATCTGAAATATTCCATATGGTGGATCTTGGTATTTATTTTAAATTAAACCATAGTCAGCAGTACTAATTGGACCAACGGGGACAAATAATACCTGTAGCTGTGGAAGACAAGTGGCCACAACATCGGCTTCAGTGCCTCTCAGCTTTTGAAATTGACTATGAAGAAACGTCTGAATCAATACGAGACGTGAGGACTGAAAACTTAAAGAGTTACTTAAAACCAGTGAGATCCAAAAGAGAAAGACATTTTTTACATGCCAGACACTGAGGCTGTTTGTGTCCACCCAATAAAATAAACACAAATAGAACACATTGCTGTTTAAAAGTTAATTATTAGGCCTGATATCATGCTGGAGCATTTACAATCAAGGGCATCTGGTGCTAAAGAATGCGTGTCAGATGATACACAACTCACTCACAGGAAAAGAGTCAACCAGATGATAGCAAAGCCTGCAGCTATGGACTGCTTAGGAAACTGGAGCAGCAGTTTTTCCCAAATCATAACAAGAAAGGTTAGATACTTTTCTTAATATGCAAAGCATTTTATTTTTAAAAATGCTGCTTTACTCATGAGTTAAGAGGAAGTCTTGAAAAAATGGCTAAAATTTTAAAGGCAAAAGACAATATTTCACAATAAAAGTGACGTAGCAATATCAATGTCAGAAAAGCTGTAATTTTTCTCAGTGTTATTTTTTTTTTTAGGTTGATCGGGGTGAGTCTACTGCAGAGATCGGAGACCTGATAGAGTTTGTGAATCCATGGCTAGGATTGTCTCTCTGGGGTGTTTTGAAGGTTATTTGAGAACTGCGTAAAAATCAAAGGAAAATAATATACATTTGTTTTAGCAAAGAAAAAAAAAAACACTAAAACCTTCTTAATTTCACTGTGTTCTTCCAATAGATCCCCTTCAATAAGTATGAAGCTCATTGAGACACAACTCAGACTCTCCAAATGATAATGCAACAACGAATGGAAGCACAAAGTTAAGATCTGCTGTGTTTCGTCCCTCAGTGATTAAAGAAGAGCAAAATAAAACTTCCTTGCTGGCATTTTTTTTTCCTGGAATGTTTTATTTACAGCATTAACAATGTATCTGTGCCTGCTTACTCGCCCACAAAATCCTTACAGAAGTCTATCAAAGGCCAACAAATGCACCAGCAGAAGTGGGACTCCGGAGATGGGGGAAACTATGTGTCTTCTTGTTTATTAAGACTTCAAGAATGCCGATAGGAGCATTTCTATACAGTAAGAAGCCAGAGGAGGCCATCGCAGAGACACAATGACCTTCTGCTATTCTCCTCATTGATAATGACCCAGACACAAGCTCGCTGCCCATCTAATAAAGCCCAACTCTCCATCATCTGCTAATAACCCTTTACGCAGCTGCAGGAGTCATGAACAGGCCAGCATCCTCTGAATACAGGAAGGGAAACAAAGCTGTGGACGGACAGGACGCAGCAGAAAAGCATCCACCTATCGATCTGAGATTGTGCGCTGCCCGATGGCATGTGGTGATGACTGCGCTGCTCCTCTTCAAAAAGACACAAAAACAAAATGTGCGTAGAAGTGGGGGGAGGGCGGTAATACACACAAACAGTGCAAAACATTTCACGCAACAATCAATCCTCGTTGGAGACTCATTTCCCAGGCTCTCGGTTGCCACGTTGCGGCACTTTTTCCATAGTTCCAGACACACAGACACCTAAGAAGGTGGTATTTTTCCAGCAACAGGACAGGTAAACTAATTTCTCATTTCTTAATTGGTACACGGATTCCATCGCTTTTGCGCATCGCAGCAACCTCTCATGGGGAAGGCTGATTAATTGTCCACGAAGTACTAATAATACACACCCAGCTCAGTTCACATACAGACCTGTGCAAAAGTTTCAAGCCGCTCTTTATATTGTGTTTTCTGAGAGGCAGGCATCCCTGTAATCCTTCAAACTGGTACTGACTAATAGTTCTTCATCCTTTCTAGAGGTCTTTCATTGTTGTTTTTTGGACTTTGGATCATTTTAATGCTCATTTTCTGTCCAGTAATGACCATGACACATATGTCATGGTCAAGATCTGGACTCAAATGAGTGGAAAAGCTTTAAATTAATATTCTAAGAAAAATGACTGCAAGTTTAAAGAAATCTTGCTCAACATAATTTTATGTGGAAAAAAAAAAAAAAAACCTTCAGGCTCCCGGAAATTAAAAACAAAACAAAACTTAAGCGCAGTAACATACACACGGCAAAAACACACAAAATCGTAATGCTTTTGGTACACTTGAAACAAGACAAAACTGATTCATAATTAACTTTTCAGTACCAGATAAGAGCTTGTTTTAATTCAATAACTGCTTAAAACTGACAAAAAAGTACTAGTTATTAGTGAAATAATCTGCCAGAGGAGCAAGACATTTTCCCATAATAATCTGCCAGAATATTTTTCCCATTACTAGTCATTTTTATCAATATTAATGAATTATTGACTTCCATTTCTTGATGAATCTACAGAGAAAACAGTAAGATTTCTTGTTTTTGAGATGCCGCAGTTGTTCAGTTCCACATTTTCACAGTTTTTGTCCTCCCTTCCCATCACTTGCACAGCTGGACAATATACCCATAGAGCTGGTTTGAGAAGGCCTGAAGAGAGAACCTCTCCTCCACCCTTCTCCTCCCAGCTAGTCCCATGTCCCTGCGGAGGCGTGCGTCCCTGATAAGCCTCTCCATGGCCTTAGAGAAGGCTTCGGCCGTGGGCTCGCACAGGAACCCCGTCTCCTCATCAGCTATGCTCTCCAGGGGCCCCCCGGAGTTCACGGCGACAACAGGACAGGTGCAATACATGGCCTCTACAGGAACGATCCCAAAGTGTTCTCTGCTGGGGGTGTACAGCACTGCGGTGGCGGTCTGCAGCAGCGCCACCTTCATGGGGTCAGAGGGAGAGCGCATAAAGGTGACGCAGTCCTCCAAGTGGAGCTGCTCGGCCAGTTCATTCAGCTCGTTGTAGTGCTGGACGTTCTCAGTAACTCGGTCATCGTAGCCCCCGGCGACCACCAGGTGAACCCCCATTCTCTGAGCGGGCGTGAGGCTGCATCTCAGGACAGCCAGAGCCTCCAGAGCGAGGCCCAGGTTCTTTTTTCTCTCGTATCGGTTCAGAGACAGAAACAGGTGGGATACTCCCTCAGGAAGCAGACCCTGCAGGCCCTGTGCTTCCGTCGACATCTGATCGAACGTGTTAGTGTTGAGGGACGGGTAGAGGACGTCGGGCTGGACGCGATTTAGACTGCAGAAGGTCTCCCTGAAGACGCCTGCAGTGAACTGGCTGTTCACTAAAATCTGAAAAGAGAAATTAGAGAATATTATTTACATCACATCTCTAAGAGTTTCCTTTGACTTTGTTAGCAGCATAAGCACTGTCGTCATTCTAAATGGCTTGAATGGTTTCTGCGCTTTACCATGAATATCATCTCAAAACATACTAAAAAAAAATCCACAAACCTTATGGCTTTATTTTAATTTCATGTGTTAAATTAACAAAAAAATACATTCAAATAAATTTTTTTCTTTACAAATAAAAGTTTGAAGACTGGCGTGCATTAATCTTCACCCCCCTTTCACTGTGATACCTGAAAATAAAACCCAGTGCAATCACTTCCTAATAAATGACCACACCATTGACTTCATCACTCCTAATAGATATCCCAGAGTCTCTGTTTGCAGTCCTCCTCAGCTTTAAGGGGTCCCACAAATGATTGTTGGTGAGACAAGATGTCAGGAGTCACCTTAGCGGTTAGTAAATCATCTGAACAAACTATGGCTGGAACCTTCCAGGACTGAGTTTAGTTTTTAGCTTTTGCCTGGCTATACTTCACAATATTTTATGCTACAATTAGATGAAAAAGACTATGTGTGTTTTTAACCAGGAGTGAATCCTAAGGTTTGCCAGAGATTTAAATCTGAGTCCTATGGAAGAAAGCAATTTTTTTTAATCTTAATTACCATGTCAGCCATGCCAGTGGTGTGTTCTTCCAACCAGTCAATAGGAGCTCTATAGAGCTTCTTCAGGGCTGACTTCCTGTGGGTCAGCAGCTGGTCCGGAAAGTGACAGTAGAACAGAACTTTCTTCCTGTGTCGGGACAACCGCAGCACCGGTATACACACCGATACCTACAGAAAAAAGTAAATAAATGTACACTTGTGTTAAGTCATAGGATTTGATGCAAAATAGAAGACCTCACTGTTGAAACCTCTGAGTTTCAGTGATCTGACACAGGCTGCTTAAATAAACTCACCTGATCACAAACGATGACATCATACTCCACATCGCTCAGGAAGACCAGGTAGAAGGCCACATAAATCATCCGGAGGTACGCACATAGAGCATGCAGGTAGCCAAATACACTGGTGGGTAACCAGTCGCCAGCACATACCTTTAATACATTTACATTTAAGAAAGAAATTTGGGCCATTGAGAGTCTTGACTATTTGTTTTTTAAACATATGGATGTATTTTCAGGATGTTAAAAGTTTATGAAAACAGGAATGGAGCTAAAACATGGCTACAATCAGATGCTAAAACAAGACATTGATCACAAACACACATCCACACATGCTTTGGAGGAGATAAAGCAAGCGAATATTACACTTATGGAATGGCTCTGATCTAACACTATCGAAAAAAGTGATACCTGATGCTGAAAAGCCAAGTAAACCAAGTGCATTAAATGAACCTACCAATTCTTATGAGAAAAGGGCAAAATAAGCAGCCAACATTATTCCAAAAGCTTATTGGTGGATACAAAGTGTGTGGTTGAAGTTTAACTTGCTAGCAGACATTTTAAAATCAAATTATAATGAGAATGTATAGCCAGCTTTTTACCCTAATATATTATTTTCAGCTTGTTGGAGAAAATCTACATTAGATTAAAATTAAATTAAAACTTGTGCACCAATGCATTTTTAAATTGGTGTTTTATGCTGTATCGTCACCCCACTCTGGAAAAAGAATAGCTTAAATTAATCACTAAAAGTAAAAAAAATATATAAGATTTTCGTGCCGATGACGTGCCTAAGCAGTACAGTTTCCTTTATTTTCTTTTTTTTTTTTTTTTTTAAAAACACAGCAAGATGTGCTTTTACATACCACAGGGAGATCAGGGTCTCGGGTCTCCGAGAAGCAGTGTTTTGGATCATAATGGGCGGTCCAAATCTGAACACTGCATCCCTGAGACTTCAGGGCAACAGCAGCATCAACCACCAGTCGCTCTGCACCTCCAATACCAAGATCCGGATGGAGAAACACCACCCGAGCCATTCTGCACATAATAATTATATAGTAAATTTAGAGTATGCATTTCGTTAAAACACTATTTTACAAAGTTAAAGTTGTTTATGTTTTCAGCTAAATACACAAAATCTCACTACATAAAAAGAAATAAGAGAATGTCAGTCTTACTTTTGTGTAATCAGAACTGAAATATACAAACAATCTAAAAGACAATCCTAACTAAAAACAAGAAGCAGACCTCACACATTTAAACACGTCTTATCAACTCGTGCAGTTAGCTTGTCTTTAATTATAGGTTAAAGTAAGAATGCACACTGACGGATGAAAGGGTTGCTTCAGCCAAAGTTTTGCGTTTTTACACATGTGCTAATATTGACACTGGCTCGAAACCGTTTTGCTAAATTCACATAACCTGACGAGAGCTGTTACAACCAAAAGTCCAAGCAACATTCAACTAAAGGTGAAATACGGAAATGTTTACCTTTCCATTTCTCCACTACCTTGTTCAGTTTTAGAAACCATCGATTAAGCTCGCCTGATCAGCCACCACTATGAAGAAGAACTGACTGTGAGCCGCCATTTTGGTTCCAATTCACTGTTGGTTTAAGCTAATTTGAGTTCCTCGTTTGAACCGCAATGGCGTCAGTTTCCCACAGTGGACCCTTGTGAGACACGTCTCTCTCATAGTCAAGGAGAAAGTGATTTGCCTTTAAACAATTGGTAGTTTATTATATACATGTTTTTTTTCTAAATCCAGAGCGAGTTTTAGCTATTTCTTTTACATTAAAAATAAAAAACATAAAGCTGTGCAAGTTATATTTTTCTTTTGTTTTTGTGTTGGATCAATTCAGTCAGTCAGGCTTCTACTCGGTCGCCCTCACTGGTCCTGAATTTAGCTTTCGTGTCCCTTTTTAGACGTACGTCAGCTTTGTGAGCTCTCTTTCTGAAGTTTTGACCAATTTGCTCGCAATCTGCGTTTTTTCTGACGTGGATATCAGATTCAAAGGAGGCTCCCCCTTTAGACCTGCATCAAGAAATATAAAACAAAATGGTAATTTTCTTATTTCCATCTAAAAATGTGTATTTTAACTAGCTAGCGTAGTTACATTCATTTAGTGTCAGTGGTCGTTTTGTAGTTAGCAGGTTAGCTGTGGACGTGGCCGTTCCTTAGAGATTCATACAATTTTTATACGATTTTCTTATATAATACTTAATGTATTAACATTAATTATAACCAAACACAAGACTACAATTGCTGCTGAGGGTTAAATTGTAGTCATAGTGCTACTTTTAGCTTTTGCTAAATACTGGATTTCCAGAATGACTTAATTTGTAATCTAGCCTTTAGTCTTCAACAAACCAATATTTCTTCATTGAGTCTGTAACATTATATTGGAGCCAAATTAATATTTTTGTGATCATTACTCTGGTTAATGTTTGTTGGTACGTGATTGGTCTGTAATATTGCACTTTTTTACTTTTATGCAATCTTTTGTTAGAATATTATTTCAAAAGATCATCATGCACTTTTTAAACCTTCTAATATTGTTGTTTAAAATGTATGGCTTTGAGATTCTGAAACAGTAATTGACCAAAGAAATGGCTGGAAAGCAAATTTATTTCACCTAAATAATGTTTATCTTTTGTTTTAGCCTGGACCAGCCGCAAGTGCAACTAATGTTGGGGCGTCTAGCCGTTCCCCCAGTAAAACAGTGGCTCCCCGGGCTGCAGGCTCTACAGTCAGGCAAAGGTATGTAATCTAAACTTTACCTTGAGGACCAGGGTTGGAAAACACTGGATTACATGATCCTACCTTGTGACGGTTTTGGTCTTAATGGAGTAAGAAAAGTCGAGCAAGCTCATTTTAGGGGGTTATTTACCATAGATTGGCAACCACAGCTTTAAAACGGTGTTGGTGCTTCTTTAGTCTCCACACAGTAACCATGTTTTTTACAAACTGAACTTTTTTAAGCTGCTGAGTTTTTCTATCATGTGAGGGAATGAAAAGCCCTTCAAAGCACCAAACAGCTGGAAAAAGCTCCGCTCCCTCAGGCACTTTCTCCGGTAACCCTCAATTACGGGTCGTACTTGATACCAGTAACTGGCCGATGCTTAGTTTGACATGCTAGGTTGGGAATTTATTGGGTGGTTTAGACATAGGCTGCAGTATAATATCTGATTCCCACTTTACTTTGGGCCACAAAACATCTACGTTACTAGCACTAGTTTTAGATTTACAGTAATATTTACAGAGTTGCTAAGTGAGTGCAGTTGTCAAAATTGCAGTTGCATGATGCACTTTATATTACGCTGATGTGTATTATTGAATATTTTGACAATATATTGTAGGTATTCATGATAAATCTGCATTGACATCCATGAGTAGGTACTGGGGTCAGGTAGAGGCTCCGTGGTAACAACTGATGTTTGTTTACATCTTGTTGCCATTTGTGTTTCAGGAGGAGGGGAGTTGGGTTCACCATGTAGTTGTGTTTAACAGAGGTAGTGATGCAGTGTCAGCTGTTTTGTTATTTTTTCACTGTAGAGAGGAAGGGAAATATATGTATTGATTATCAGTTATAACAGCAATGTTACTATCGGCTGAAACTTTTATATTTGTGCATCTCTAATATCTTGCCATATGTCAATGTTTTTCTCACTCATCTTTCTCATGTGTCATCTCATATGATGCTACAGCACTTTTAGTATATTGGACTTAATCATCCAACTCCTCCTCCAGCTTGCTGAATGAACTCATAAATTCATGTTACCTGGAATGTGATTTCCAGTAAATAGTGAATTCCAATTAGTCTTTGGTGATATTAATACTGTTCACACTAAAGCTTAATACTGCCAGTTCACACCAAATCATCTCAAAGTTCTTTACAAGATTCAATTTGTGTAATTATATAAGCATAAAATTAAGTTTATATCTATTCAATTCATTCCAATACAGTCATATCTGTTCAACTCAACTATGTATATTCAAATATAGTTAAATTCAATGCATTCAAATTAGTTTTTTTTATGTAATGATTACCGGTATATAATTTTCCAAAACAATTTCTTCGAAGAAACCTAACCTGTTTGGTTTTCTTTAATGATGTTGCTAATTAAGATGGTGATGATTGAGATATTGTGGAGCCCTAGTCAAAAGTTTCAAGTTGACGTTTTAATATATAAAGAAGGCATAACTTGTTTGTACCTTCTTTCTAATCTGCAAATTAGGATGGAAATCAACATTTCAATAGCAGGGTAAATATGGAACAAGACATGGGAGCTATATTTGAAAATCTGGAAAAATATTATTTGGATTAGCCTGCTGTTTTCAAACCAGTTAAATTTTATAATGTTAAATTGTGGAAAATAGAAAATTGCTGGGAGTCAAATTTGTGTGGCTTCTCACAATCCAAAAGTGAAAGTGGAGGATGTTTTTGATGAGTGTGTCTTCTTACTCTGAAATTTAAAATTGCTACCAGATTGTTGGACAGTTATCCTTTACTTCCATCAAAATATTGACTTTTATTTTTTCTCAAATGCATATTATTATTTTAATTCTTTCTGATCCCATTTACATTTTGATTCTTGCTTTTGCATGAAAAATTGAAAGAAAAAACCTGTTCCCACTGCTTACTTTCTAGCCAACTGTTTTTTTTAATTTTTTATTAAATGCTGTAAAAAGCATCAGGTTTCAGGTGGTTAGTTCTTGTTTGGTCCCCCCTCATCGATTAAAGTAGATGGATGTTGCCGTGTAGACTTAATCAAAGTGTAATCAAAAGGGTTGCTGCAGCTTCTCTCTCATTATTACCCATTACCACCAATCCTCTTCATTACCTCATTAACCTCTGGTTAATCTGTCCACAAGCAAAGCAGCCATGAATCAGTCTGCTTCCTAGTTATATTAAGATTAAATTCTGAATATTTTTTTTCCTGTTAATGGTTTTTAAATGCCAATGATAACAGGAGTGTAGTTTGTATAACTATTGTTTACAGATTTAACCGTCTTCTCTTTTTTAACTAGTTTTCTTGCTGCTTAGGAAATATGTTGTGTAATATGTTTTTATAGTAGGTGGATTGAAGTTGTTTTTCACTTATGTCTCCTTTAGAAAAGCTACCAGCAGTGGTACACGCAGCGGAGCCAGGACTACAGGATCTGCCGGCACCGGCGGCATGTGGCGCTTCTACACTGAAGACTCACCAGGCCTTAAAGTGTGAGTACCACTTATAAAAAAAAATAACATAAAAACACCCTTTATAGCAGAATTGCTCCTATAAACTCGCATATCGAGTCTAACATTTTGATATGCTTCCCTCAGAGGTGCAAATCTTCAGTATTTCCGACTCTTGGGATGTTAAATGACAGGAAATTGGGCAGACGTGACTCTCTGCTAAAACAATTGATGCCTGAGTTTGGGACCTTCCTTATGTGCACGCATTTATTTGGTGGCATAGTGCATGCTGGAAGAACTCTGATCCTCAAACTTATGTTCTGCTGAATCCTCTGCTCTGATATTAGCAAAGGCATCCCGTCTCCTGACCATAAACAGTCGCGGCTGATCAATGGTGCCGTGGTCGTTATTGAGTGCGTCTCTCCAGCAGTCGAAGGAGGGCAGGCCGGCCATACAGTGGTGTATATTGAGTGCGTGTTTGTTCCTGCGTTAGACGCCAGCCTCAAAGCTTCATTAAAGGATCCACTCTGAAAGGTCAACTCAATTACAGCCTTCTGAAGGGGGGTAGGAGGAAGAGGGGCGGCGCAGGCGAAGGTTGGCATGGCAATGCTGCTACCTAGCAATGCGCTCCTCCGCCCAACCCCTCCTCGCTCTCAGAGCCTCCTTCAGAGATGAGAGCCCCTCCTTGTTTCCAAAACTCATCAATAAAATCAGATGCTCACCCTGGTTGGCGCTACTGCAAGTGATGGGATTTGTGTGTTAGTCTAGGTTTTAATCAGTGTCTCATTGTTTCGACAGCGGCCCTGTACCTGTGCTGGTGATGAGCCTCTTGTTTATTGCTTCAGTCTTCATGCTCCACATCTGGGGGAAGTACACCCGCTCCTAAACTCCACCTGAAGACGTCTGACATCTCAGCTTCTTAACTCTTTGGACCTGGACCAAACAACGAATGAACAAGTTTCCTCCTTCGCCATCACTACAACTCTCAAATTGGACTTTTGTGGCCATATTAGTTCACGATCTCAATCTGGATCAGACTATGGTAAACAGAATGCAGTTTTTACTCCCGAGGTTAGAGGGATGAAGCGTTGAGGACGCACCTGAAGACTTCAGAAATCGGGAGCAGCATGTTTTCCTGCTCCTGCTGCCTGGAGGACATTTGTGTTTTCAGCCCCCCTGTAAACATTTCTCCTCTTACCTGAGCTTCATTTTTTTTGTTAACAGCATTTGTACAAAATTTGATTGTAAAGTTGTACAATAAAAATAATAATAAAAAAAGGTTTGAGTTGGTTATTTTAAATTTCCAGAAGATTAAACATTTTGGCAAAATTTATTTTCATATATTTCTAACAGGTGACTCAGAGTTGCTTTAGAACTATATTTTGAATAAAACTGCATGTTTTATCGACATTTTGTCCAGGATTTAAGGAGTATTTATCAAAGCTTTTCAATTTTGTTCAAACTTGTGTCTTATGGTTATATTCATTCTTAGATCCATAAGTTCAATAAGACTTATTCAGGCATGAAAGAAAAGAACGAACACATGGCAGCAAAGAATAAAGCTGAAATTTGCAGAAGAGTGAGATTAGCTTTGGAGTGCCACTCTTTATATAGTGTTTCACGAGGAGAAAGAAGACAGGAAAAATGTCTGAGTGCAGCGGCTTGGCGACCTAACAAACTTGCATCCGATGGAGTAATTTAAAAGCTCTCTGTGGCAAGTCCAGTCTGTCTGCATTTCAACAGTGGGGCAAATGACCATTGTGACATTAGGTACTTCCAAAGACAAAAATCCTGGTTAAAAATAATTTATGCTTTGGTTCAGATCACTATTTGTACTCTGGAATTACCCATCAGGTTATTGTGCAAGTCTTACTTTTCTCCTTATATTCTGCCCATGTTTTACATGTCAGGTTAACAGTAATACAGTAATTTACCTGAGTGTCCAAGATGTCAAAGTCCCATCTTGGACACTCAGTCAAGATGGGACTTGACTGTGTCCCATCTTGGACACTCACACTGCAATTCTGCCTACATTTAGTTGCATGGTATATCTTCTACCCCAAAATCTCACTTTAAACTAAAGCTTCAAACGTTTTTGACAGAAAAGAAGGTAAAATGCAAAGAATGCAGCTGCATTCTTATGTTTTCCTCATTTGGCTCAGACACTCAAAAAAAAAAGAAACCATTGCTGCTAAAGTTCATCCAGATGAAAAAGCAGAAGCAACATTTAGATTTATTTAATCACACGATTTGCAAACCTAAGCAGATATTTCTTCTTGAGTTTTTTTTTTTTTTTTTTTTTTTAACTGTAAGAGGGTGATTGAAAAGTAAACTGCTATAAGAAAAACATTTCCTAACCTGACAACGTTTATGCTCACAAACGACTCCTTGGTCTCTGGACTGTCTCTGCTAGGTGCGACACAAACTGAGCTGTCTTCTCTCAACTTTAGGTTGTTGTTTGCCTTAAACAAGATTTGTATTGTTTTGGTCAAGAAAGTTTTTTTTTAAAGAGCGACTAAATGGGTTTTTTTGTCTAAGTTTTAAAAGTAATTTACTTCCTGTATGAAACACAATGTAAAGGCTGATTCAGATAGATTTTTGGTTTTATTTTCTGTCTCTACCAAATCTTTCTATTTCAAACAAATTAAAGATTTTTGCTTAAATTATTATAAAATTTACCTTCCAGTCATGCATACCTTTGGTTCAGACACAATTATTAAGTTGTACCAGGTTACTAGGTACCGAGTTGGAGCTCTGCTTACCTTCAGAACTGCCTCAATTCATGACAGCATTGATTCAGCAAGGATTTAGAAACAGTTCACAGAGATCTGTGTCCATATTTATGTGATCACATCATTCAGGTGATGCAGATTTGTCGTCTGAACATCCATGTGAATCTCCCTTTTCACCAGATGTTAAAGGTACCTTGTTGGAATAAGATCTGGTGACTGTGGAGTCCACTGAAGTTCAGTGAATTCATGTTTTCATGTTCAAGAAACCAGTTTGAGGTGATTTGAGCTTTGTGTGCTGGGATGGACACGGTGTGTAACAACAGGCTGCGCCACAATTAGTCTGCATATTTCTCTTTCTTTTATTCATCTAAAAGTGGCCTGGTATGTAAATTTCATCAGATGTCCCCCCGACTGACGTTATTGTGCTTTCATTTACATTTAAGCAGCACTTTACTTGTTGGTTGCAATATTCAGGTTGGCTCATCTACATGTTGCCGCTGCCTGTCTTGTCTGTCCTGAGGGGGGCGCTGCAGACCATTTTACTAACCCGTCCTGAGTCAGCATTTAGTAACTACAGTATAAAACTGTCATCACTCAGGAAAGGTATTTCCACTTTTAGACTATGTGTGACTCTTAAAAAGGATTATTACTGATCATTGCGCAGCATAAACTGTTTCTACAGCCATGTTGAACTTAATGTGTCCTCTATAATTTACTTCTGAAGTGACATGATCCAAAATATTATTTTATTTATCAGTAGATTAAGTGGACTCTTCATAGCTTCTTATTTTGCAGTTGTGGGAGTGTTTTTGGTCCAACCTGCATCACCAGGCTATCCGTGTTGAATATGAAACCTCCAGCTGCCGTGGCTCCTGAGCTTTGTGTTAAACGTAGCATTTCATGCCTGTTCACTAATTCATTCTGTTGCTATGGCCCTGTTTTCCGCGAGGCTCCCATTGTTCGTGGCATCCCTCTCCCTGTCGCCCGCACAAAAAACACACACACTGAGATGCGCTGACAGACTCCGTGGCCCAATTCACGGTGGCACAACACGGCAGTGAGCCAGAATAATTCAACGAAAACAATTAAATATGAAGCAGCCGCTGCAGAGCTGTCCCCTCAGAGATCAGGAGTCAAACAAGTGCAGGCAGAGTGTGGAGAACTGTGTCTGCCCCTGTTGCTGCAACCTGTAGTTTTTAACTCCTCCTGGCACCGTCTACACCCGTCAACCTGCTGTTTCCTTCAGCGGTCGAGCAGTGAGGAAAGCTTTTCTTATTCTTTTCCATGCTTCTTATTGTTACAAACATGAACTTGCATGTTGTTAAAATTTTGTGTGTTAAACCAACATAAAGTTGTAAATGTGGACAGGGAAAGGAAAGGGAAGCATGGATTTAGCATTTTTCTGCTGTAAAAATGTGAAAAGTGAAGCATGTGGTTGTTTTGAGCCTCACTGAAGACAGACACAGCTGAACACAGCTGCATGATGCTGCCACCACCATGTTTCACAGTGGGGATGGTGTGTTCAAGGCGATATGCAGGAGGAAATTTATGATTTTAATCAACAGATTCTCCCACCTGAGCTGTGGATCTCTGCAGCTCCTCCTGGGCGACCACGGGCCCTTTGGCTGAATCTTGGCCAGTTTGAGTTGAGGGCATCTTCTTACCGTGTTTACATGATGAGTTGAACAGTTTTCTACGAGCTATTCTTCTGTTAAGAGATTGATTCAACATGAGACAAAAATGAAGAAATGTCTATCTTTCCTTAGGGTTTGACCCGCAGTTCTACAAACTGTGGTCATAATGTTTTGCCTGATCTACCATTGATTGTGTTGGATCGTCATTTGTTATGACAGGCCTTTGTAGACAGGTTGGACGAATGGGTGGGTGGGTGTAGGAAGGAATGAAGAAAGGCACTTGTGGGCAAATTTCTCCAGTTTTCTATAAAGAAAAACTAAGAAAAGATGCAATAAAATGTGAATCATATGTTAGTAAGCAAAGTACAACTGAATATTTATTTATTTATTTTTTTAAATAAATCAGAGTTGGCAAAGTCTCTTTTATTGAGATTGTTCTATTTTTAATCATCAGTTGCTTCTTGATTCAAGTAAAATAACATAGCAAACAAGAACAAAATTAAGTTTTCTCTCACTCTCTATTATGGCATCAAGCTTATTTTGTAGAGATCCTAAGAATCATCCGCTATCTTATTTCTGTGTATAAAAATATTATTTTCCACTTCATCAAAGCCTAAAGAGATCAATGATTATCAGTCATGCACCAGCAATCACATTCGTCTGTATAAATCCTCCTGAATGCGTACATGTTGAGATGACGTTTCGCTTGTGGAAAATAAAGGAGAGGAGTGAGAGACAGGAGGAGGAAAAGATAAAAGAGAGGATGCAATTCTTTAAAGCAGAGCCGCTCCGAGTCTTTTCACCAGAAACCCATATCCTGTGAGAAAACCACATGCTTTTACAAAGGATTGTTCCTGGTGTAGAAAGAGGCGAGCGCGTTCATACCAATCATACCTGGTACCAGAGTTGGGTGGTAACTAGTTATATTTACTCAGTTACATTTGCTTGAGTAAATTTTCAGGGAAAAATTACTTTTGGAGTGTTACACTGTACATTTTACCTTAACTTGAGTAATTTTGTTATGAAGTATCACTGCTTTTACTTGAGTATAATTTTTGAATACTCTTCCTGCAGTGAGTAACTTCATTGAATGAAGAAAAAGCTTGTTTTCACACAAAACACACACCTGCAGTTTTTGTTAAAGTTTCATACATTTTATATTTAAAGAAATTGAGTTGGAAAAAAAGTTTGAATCTGAATTTGTTATTTTGTAATTACGTTATTTATATGAATTATTTTCATTTCGGTCTTTACAACACCAAAATTTCCACATAACTTTATATTTGCATTTGATTACAGATTTTCTCTATATTAAATGATTAAGGTTTTGATCAGTTTCTCAGTACTTCAACAATTTTTTTTTTACCAAATACTTTTTTACTCTTACTTGAGTAATTTCTTAAGTGGCAACTTTTCACTTTTACTTGAGCAAATAAATGTTGAAGTGGTGCTATTCTTACCTGAGTACAGTTTTTGGGCTCTCTACCATCTCAGGCTGTCACCAGAGGGTAAAACATAAAACTATAAGTAGTTTCTTGAGAACCAATGTTTCTCTGTCTCTCATTAAAAACTCCCTGATCTCAGTCCTGTAGAAGAACATCAGATGCAAAAGTTTTGAGATTCGAAAGTTTCCTTTAAAGGCTGAGCAGACCTCCACTGTTGCATGCAGTTATGTCTCGCATGTGTGCAAACAGTGATATATTTTTTAAACAGATCACCTGGTTGGTAAAGCATGGAATGGACATGCGGCTGAAATTGATTCATGTTTGATGACCAAGTGAGGGATGCCCAAAAGCAGAAAGCTGCACACAGACCTGGCAGAAGATGAATGTACAGAAAGTTTTTACATCGTTTTTCAGCTACTTTGATCAATTCTAGTTAGAAAGAAAAAAAGAAAATCTTAAAATAGTACAAGCGAGGGCTACATTTGAAAGAAAAAGGGGAAAATGTCAAAGCCTAACAACACCTTGGCAAATCTGAGCTATGAGGAAGGCAGCATGGTGTTTAGGGGACATCTTTCTTTGGTCTGTCACAAAGCACCAAGTGGAACCTGTGTGAAGTTGGCCCACCGCGCCTTCTTCAAATCAGACAAAAATGGTGTCAAACGTTGGTGACAAATTTGTGTTGGATTGTGCAGCAAAACTTTCACTTGTGCTGCTGTCATTTTAAAGATATTAAAAACTATTTCCAGAGGTAATGAAAGGTCAACCAGCTCCACCCACCTTATGCAAATCAGACAACACTGGTGTCAGTCAACTCGACTACATTTGTGCTGGTTTGTGCAGCAAAAATATTTGTTTGTGCTGCTTTGGCTTTGAAGAAAAAGTTTAAAGGTCAAAAGGTCAACCAGCCCACACCAACTTTTACAAAATCAAAATGACCTTCAAAATTTCATTAATATCTTCAAAGCCAAAGCAGCACAAAGAAAAAAATTTGCCACACAAACCAGCACAAACACAGTCAAGACGATTGACACCAATGTTGCCTGATTTGAAGAAGGTGGGGGTGGCTCTTTGACCTTTCGTGACCTGTGGAAACATTTCTTAATATTTTTAAAATGATAGCGGCACAAACGAAATTTTTTGCTTCACAAACCAGCACAAACGTTTGACACCATTTCTGTCTGATTTTGAAGAACGTGGGGTGGGCCAACTTCACTCAGGTCTGATTTGATGTGAGAAAAAGTGAGAAATGAGATTATGTTTTTGTCCTTTTCTGCCTGCTGTCTCCAAGCTACAGCTTCCACCAACAACACACAAACAGACTATTATTAATCAGAACCATTCTTACAAATTACATATGTATCTACTATGTCCAGCTGCTGCGATCACAAGACCTGCAGCCTGGCAGTAAACTGTTATCCTGTGGCTGTCACCTCTCAACCATCAGCAGCTTAGTCTGATCTGCTGAGAGGTGAGAACTTGCTCACTGTAAAGTAATCTGACTCCATATTCTGCGATCCGGGCCACATGGCTGCTGTCATATGAACTGTATGTGGGTCACAGCCAAGTGAGAATTTGTGAATGTGTGTACAGCGTGTGCTCACTGGACGTTCCCTGACCGTTCCAGATGAGGATTCTCTGCTCTGTCAGACAGAAATAGTCGGAGTCGACGTGAGTCTGCTCCATTCAGAAACTCCTCTCCCGCACTCATCACCAAAGTTAAATTTGCTCCCCTTCTGCTCGGTGTACACAGTATGGAAGAAACTAAAATTAACTTTCAATTGAATGATATTCAAGTTTATTTAATTTTCCCAAGAGTAAAATAACTAAACCGCGACCCAACAGTCCTTGTTTCATTTCAGGGTACAGACATTTCTAGCACTAATTTTAAAAGCCATTTCCAGCTGTTGTCAGTGATTGTAATCAGTCATTTTCACAGATTCACACACATGCATTTTAACAAACGTTAAACATTCACAAAGAAGATTATAGTTATGTTGTTATAAACCTAAAAGTCTGCAGGTGTAGCAGTATACCCTGACTCACTGCTAAATAAAAATATTTAAAAATATTTAAAGAAAATAGTCATATAAAGAGAGAATACACAGAAATATCACCCATCCTTCCAATGTCTTCAACCTACATATGAAATCTGGCTGTGGGCCCATCCTCCAGCTCACTCTGGGGAAGCCCAAGGCGTTCCCTGGGACTCATAATCTGGGTCTTCCTGGGCTCTTCTCCCAGTGGGAAAACCTCCAAAGGGATTTCCCCTGGGGACATCCTGACCAGATGCCCAGACCACCTCAACTGACTCTTCTTGATGCGGAGAAGCAGTGGTTCTTAACTTGAGCTCCTCCAGGATGACGGACAGGTAAATCGAGAGCTTTGCACTTGTCTCGACTCGTTCTTCACCACAACTGACCAGAGCAGCGGACGCGTTACTGCAGAGGAAGCCCAGTCCTTCTGTCCATCACCTGTTCCATCATCACTCATGAACAAGATGCCAAGACACTTAAACTTCTCTAGAAGTAGAGATTGACCCGAAACCCAGAGGGGGCACCCCACTTATATGTATAAATATAAACATTTAAAAGCGCCTTTTGATTTCTTTGAGGAAAAATTGTTGATTTTCTTGCCTTTTAAGACATTATGGTGTATTTATTAAGAATAATCATGTGTTTATGTTCAGATGTGAATGATTACAGTTCACTGTGTTCATCCTCTTTGATCTTTTTCACATTTTAAAGGAAGTTTCCTTTAAATCTCGAATTGAATTCCTTTAAATCTCAAATAAAAACCCACCTGTTTAGAATTGTATTTGAAATGTAATCAATTACAAATTTAATGACGGAACTTGATTTAATGTAGTTTGATTGTTGATTCCATGTTGCATGACTTTGTGTTTTTGTGTTTATTATGTAAAGCACTTTAAAATGCCTTGCTGCTGAAATGTGCTATACAATTAAAATTTGATTGATTGATTGATTTGTCCTGCTACAGGCTGAAATACATTTTTTATGGATTCTATATGAAAGAACAACACAACTTAGTTCTGAACTGTGAAGTGGACAGCAAATGGTTTTCAAAAATTATACAGTCTTACAAACAAAACTCTGAAAAATGTGTCATTCTCTTGTATTCATCTCCTTGAGTTTATCCTTTGCAAGTCTCTTTGCATCCAGAAGAAGAAGAAAAGCTCTTAACGCTTTTTACTTGGACTCTATTTACTTATTAGGTCCATATGAGGAACTGGTTCCACTGGATTTTATTTAGGAGTGTAAGAGTTATGAAGCCATCCCCCAAAAAAACTAGTATTTCCTCTCTTCTTCTCAACATTATGTGGCTCTATGACATGAAATCTCAATATAGTATATTGAAGCTTTGTGGTTATAGTGCGACAAAATGTGAAAAACGTCAGGGGAAGATGCACAGAAATAATGTAAAAGTGAAGAATAGGTTGTCTAAAAATAGCAAGGCAAGAAAAATTGAAAAGGGAAGTCGAGATTACTTTATGATAAAGCCTCAACTGCCAAAGTTAAAAGCATGAAGGAAAAAGAAGTCAATTACACAGACACTTCAAAGGAAAAGATGTAGAAAAGAAACAAAGAGAAACATGGCACCTGAGTCGTTTGGAGAGAGTTATGAATAACGGCAGGAAGATGGAAACAAGCCAAGACGGTCGACGGTGGGAGAAAACCAGAAGAAAATTAACAGGTCTGTTGTGATGCATGAAAGGACTTTAACAGGATGGAACAATGTGGAGGCTCAGGCGAACACGCAGATGAGAGCTGGAGAAAACTTTAAAGGAGCACAGGAGGAAATGTATATCTTTGTGAAAAGAAGACAGCATTAGACAGAAACCAGCTGTTTAATTACACGAGTTAAAAGTTATTTGCAAAGCTGTTCTGTAGTATATCAAACTGAGTTTCTTTAAGTTGCTTTGTGTAAACAGAGGGGTTTTTTTTAGGGGTGTTACAATGAGGTGAATCCCCAGTCTCAATACAAACTGATCCCTGCTCCCGTTTCACACTTTCTCTCCTATCAGGCTGCGTCAGGCCTGGTGATGCCCCGTGTGACCGCCGCAGGGATGCAGGCTACGCCAGCTGGGCCGTGATGTAATGAGCATGTGTCCGGCCCTCCTTACAGACCTGGCCCCTCTCACCCATCATGTTGGACCACTGGGGACACCGTGGTCACTGGACTAATTTAAGGAGAGGACAAACCCACCAAGTGGAGCATCTCTGGTGTCAGCCTTGTGCTTTCTAATATTAAAGATCCCTGGCCTGGGTGTGAGTGTGTCTGTGAGTTGTTTATGAGCGGGGTATTTTTAGTCGATTTTCCACTCCTTGTGCAGCACTGCAGGCCAGAGAATGAGGCCAGAGGTGAGTCGAGAGGGGGAGTAAGAGAGACAGTGTATCCAGGGATCACTTGGCTTCTTGTATAATAATAATAATAATAATAATAATAATAATAATAATAATAATAATAATAATAATAATAATAATAATAAAGCTTGTGTGCATAAAAATCCAGTTTTATTCAAACTTTGTCAATTCCCCTCAGGATAGGAAACTAAAAAACGGTGTTTATCTTTATTGCTGCAGTAAAACACAATGCATCTGAGCCAGGATTTGTAAAAGGCCTATCTATATTTGGCATACTTCCAAGTGTGAAACTTGTGTGCATACTAAAGATGCATGGTATTTATACGGCATCTGTCTCTGATTCACACCAGCAGGTTTGTCGGCTGCAGGCGGTGTTTTTTAGTGGCTTGTGTTTGCAGGAACATTTTCTGAACCAACATGAGAGTGGCTGCATGACGTCGATGAAGATACAAACAGTTCTACAAATAACCGAAAACCTTCAATTGTCCAAGGAAAATGTAAAGATGAAGAGTGGTGTCCAAATATACACCTAAATTATTAACAACAGTGTGATTCCATGAGAGAAAAACTAAAGTCGTGGAAGCCAAAGTCCAGAGTAAAATTCATCAGAGAAACTGTGGGCTCATTTAAAGAGCTGTGTTGAGTTGTCCTCACAATCTGACTGGCTGGAAGAATTTTACTGGGCAGAGTGGAAAAAGAGAGAAATTTCTTCCAAGTCTGAATCCAGAAATTGAATCAAAGAGTTCAACAAACTATAAGTTTAATCCTCTGATTTCTTATATAACTTAATAAGACAGGGTTTTGCACATCGTATTTCATTTTTAAAAATTTTTAAATATTTTTTGTAATTATTCAAAATCACATTTTATTACCTCTCAAAAATCTTGCATTTACCAGGGCTCTGTATGAATATTAATTTGCAGAAGTTGGAAAACTTTGGGTTTTTTGACCTAAAAAAGCTTTTCTGCCTAGAGGTGGTCTTTGGTGCTTTAGGTGATTTACAAACAATGTGTTGCTGGAAAAAAACGACTACAACTTCTTAAAGCAATACATCTGGGTACATAAATGACTATAGTTCAGTCATCAGACATCATTGTCTATGTCTAACTGCTGAACCAATAAATTTGAGCTCAGCCTAAAACCCTCATGATCTGCCTGATGACCTGTTCCTCCTCAGCGGCTGCTGCTAGATTTTTGATTTGCGTATTACAGCTAAATAATTTCCTACACACGCTTTAAAAAGTGATTTCTTTCACTCAGCCATGTCTGTCAAGGCATGTTACTGCATGTTTATGGTGTGTGTCTGTATGGTAAATAATGTAAATGCTTCAGTTGTGGGTCCATCGTTTTTTGAAATCTGTTTTTCATATCCTTCTCACCCCCAGCAGTTTGATCCTCACCATGACCAACATTTTTATTTGTGGATGAATCTCATGATTTCATAACTGTTTGTGTCCTACAAGTGTTCCTGCCGTTTTAATGGGGCCGTAGGTTGCTAATCAACACGGATAACAAATCAAGTTGGCACAAACCACTTAAGAAACTGTAATTTTATTCATAAGTTTCCCACAAACTATGTCAGCAAGCCTCAGAGCTCACATTGATTGTGTCACCGGGAGCCAGCAGGCTGCAGCTGCCCTGCACAACACTGTAAATTACATAAACTACTAACACCATGCATTTATTGTGTGGATTTGTTATCCACCATGGTCTTTAGACCTGTATGAATAAATTCTGTGTTACACATTAAAGCTGTCGTAATTATCTGATCATTCTCTCACAGCTGCCTACCTGCTGCGTCTCCCAGTAGGGAGTTCCCTCTTAATGCTCCGGCAGTAATCAGGATAACCTCTTCAGGGCTTGCAGACATTTGAGCCCAGGCATGTCAGAATGAATGGATAATGGCCCCTTCCTCAAGTCAGAATCTTCAGGCAGCTTCAGGGTGAGGTGTGGGTTTGTTGGGATCTTCTGTCACAGGAAAAATATACATATATGTCTGTTTACCCAGCTTTTGCTGCTTTCTATTGTGCTTTGGATTATATAGTATTCCCTTTAACTAACAAAAGCTGCAGGCCTGGATGTGTTTTGATACCCCTTAAGCTCTAAAAGGAAGAATAAAAACTTCAATATTAGAAACATGCAACTACCTGCTAAAATATCACACAAAAAAAGAAGCTGCTTTCTTTCTTCTGCATTGCCAATAATAGCTATAGCAATATATTTCTGATCCAATTAGTATTTATTGTGTAGCGTATTGGGATGACAGTGCTGTGAATATCATAAACTGGACTGCACTAAAAGTGACTAAAGCAGAAAGTGGAGAGCAACAAAAGAGTGAGAACTAACAATTTAGAAAGAGGCTGGGAAAAAAATCCAACAAAACCTGAAAGAGAACCAGAGAAGTATCATTCGGTTAAATGTCAATATTTTTACCTATCTATGCCCGTAAGTAATTTATAGATTATAAGTAACATAAACATATCGCAGTTATAAAAACGTATATATGCAAAGACTTAAATAAACCAAAGAACAAGACTTACACAAGAGCATCATGAAAGTGTCGTTTAGAAAAATACATTACAACGAAACCAGAAGTAGTTTTAAAACCTTTGCAGTGCTGTCTGCTGAGATACTGGGTTCTGGCCAAGAAACTGCCATGGAAAAAAAGACTATTTCCAAGCACTGTTCAGGTAAAGTCACTCAATCAGGTTTATTCATGTGTTGTACAATACAGAGAGCTCGTAGGACAATCAGTAATGAAGCAGGACTGGATGGAAAGCTCTGCCAGGCAGAGACAACACATGAGTTTTATACCAAGGATAAAGAATTAAAAACAAGGGGTGAGACAGTCTGGTTCTGATGCAGCTGTAGAAAACAACTTCCAACCTTCTGCTTGCAACCCAAATAGTTCACAAGCATTTCATATAACATAATCAGCAGATGTTAAATTGTAGTTATTTTCTACCACAAAACCAACCAAATTTAAATAAACTATACAAACTGCCACTTCCTAACCTATCAAAGTACAGTAAATCCTCTCAGATTTGACATAAAAATAAAATGCAGTGCAGTTCTGCACAAAGCACAAATCTCAACTCTGTCATTCTTAGCAGCAAGCAGAGGGAATTTACTGGAAATTCATAAAGACAATAGAAAATGTGTTCAAAGCACAGATCACTAATATGTTTGTTTTATAGATGAGGGCCCATTTCCAAGGGGCCCCATCTATTCAAAACTTTTCTAATGCCACCCTGGGCAGTTGCCCATAAAACCCACACTCGCTCAGCGTGTGCATGTCGCTGAACCTGTAGATACAATGATGGTCCAACGTAAATTATAAAACAAGACTATTTAAACTTGTAAAAAGACTTGTGATGGTATTTTTGTTGTTTTTAGTACAAATCCTAATTTCAATTTTGATATTCTTGTCAGTGTTGAGTGCATGAAAACTTCCAACGAGAAGTGCAGTATCCTGCCCTAGAGGGTCTGAATAAAATTTGAAAAAGAGTCTATGTTGCGGACATTTTTCCTCTTTCCTGTTCCATCGGTTCACCTGCTCTGGGCTCCTGTTTGTCCCAATTCTCATCAGCTGATTGCATGAATTCATGGATGAAAGGAAGAACAGGTGAAAGCAGCATAAAGATACAATTGACTAGGGGAGAAAAACAGCCGACTTGCACATTGTTCTCACATAGATTTGACACGCTGAATGGCTGATGAGAAGGGACAGGCTGTAAACACGAATAAACATGGTAGAAGAAACATATGTGTGTGTGTGTAAGTAGGCTAGAGCATCGGACTTTAACCATTACTTTATATATTATTGATAAACTGCAAAATACAATAAAACACTGGAGCTTTCTTTGTTTAGCAGACAACCTCTTATTATTTCATGAAGCTCTTTCATATTGATGAATCTGTTGTGTGTAAGCAATTTTTATTCAAAAAAGAAACAACTTTGATTTAACTTTTTGCTACAGAAACTAAGCAATAACCTTTACAAAGCTTCCAATAAAACACTAAAAGAATTAATGTAAAGGATTTAGTGTCATATAGCTGTAAATGTGCATATTGCGACTAAACTGACTTAATTAAAAGCTAATTAAAACACAACATTTCCAACACTACAGTACATACAAAAGGAAAGCAAGTGTTTCGGGACGAACAAGTAAATTCTCAAGCAGTAACCAACAGAATTAGCTGTATAACTATTTATTCATCAATAATCAGCTGATGGTGTCTCTCATTGCCTGATTAACTTAAATAACAACTATCTGATCAATTGGGGAACTCAAAGATTTAAAATTTTATCCACAAATGTCGAGTTGATCCTTGAATAGAAAAAAGATATTAAAGAAGAAAACAAGTAACGTACTCAGTAATGACGCGGCCACAGTATACACATACTGTTCTGAGCTGGAGGGCCTAGAAAATTAACACAAATACTTCAATGAACCGAGAGGACTCAACATTTCACAAGATCACCTCCACCTCCTCATGCTGAAATTCAAACCTTGACCTTCTAGATATAGAAATATTGAGCTTTCTCACATGTTCAGTATGATAATCTACAGGATCCAGAACTGATTCTGGATCTGCTGCATTTACCACTGCATGAAAGTGAAGCCACAATGGTCCAGTTTTGACAAAGCAAATGAAGAAATGGCTGTACAACCATTATGAAATAGATTGTTTATCAACAGTCTGATGTCCAGATATCAACCAAGATGTGGCTGAATTGAGAAACTTTGCTCCAACCGCCTTCATCCACTGGACTTTTTTAAAGTCCAGTGGTTTCCACTGTTCATCCTTAACTTTGACATCCCTCAGTGCGACATCTTAGATTGGGTTGGTCAGGTTTACCGGGTTATATACGGAGATGCACACATGTGAGAGCGTACCCGCTTGAGATTGTGCACAGCTTGAAATCATAGCTTGTCATTGGATGTCATGTCTAATATAATCATATGGCGACTGAAACTCTATTATTCATAAGATCAATGCTGGGATTCAATCAGGCCTGATATCATTCAGCCTACCAACCCTATTTTGATTCTTCCTCTCCATCTCTTTATCCAACCTTTTCCCTCTGCAGATTATTTTCCCCTCCCTGTTCTCTGTTGAGTTTGACTCGTGAAGGTTGTGAACATGAAAAGGGAGAGTGTTCACCTCGAGGGATGGCAGCCAGTGAGAGACAGCGAGGTGCCTCTAACACCTTTACTAGCAGGGCTTTAAGGCCGGAGGCAAAACAGTGGAAGGGAAATGTGTAAATAGTGAGAGGATCTAGGTGATATAATGTAAGGTTGCAGAGGTGAGTAAGTCTCACACTTTGAAGGATGACCAAGCAAGACTGAACTTTGGATCTCGTTTTTCAGTCACTCATTCAACATTTCCTGCAACAACACAGCCAGAAATCACATCAAGTTCAGTAACAACATACAAAAAAGACAGAAAGGAAATTCATCCTTTTTAAGTTCTGAGATTTTATATATCATAATAAAAAACTATTTGGTGTTTACAAGGATTTTTGCAAAGTATGTTTCAACATGCTACATGACAAACATAAGCCATTATGGAAAGTAACATTATAGGAATACATAATACAAACATACAATAAAAAATAAAAAACAGATAATAATGAAACAGCATTAATTTAAAAGCAAAATCATAATGTTACATTAAAAATACACTCACAATAACTTTATCAATATATATTACAAATATCATATACTGATCAATGGAAATGACCATTTACGTTTTGAATTGCATCAAAACATAATATTCCCGAGCTGCATTGCTTGTCATCAACGTTTCTACACAAATAGCGACACACAAACAAATAAGAAGATAAGAGTTGCAAAAAAATTTAATAAATTGCAACACATTTTCACCTGAATTTGACTAGGCCATTCAAACATAAATGTTGTTAAATCATTCTATTGTAGCTCTGGCTGTATGTTTATGGTCATTGTCCTTGTTGGAAGGTCTTTCCAGGTTCAAGAATATTTCTTGAGACTCAAATTTCATCCTCTATCATGTTTTCTTCCTGTATTTAGATCCATCAATCTTTTCATAAACTCTAACCAGCCTATTTAATGGTGCTGTTAGAAAGCATTCCCACAGCATGATACTGCCACCAAAAGAAAGTGTGTTCATGGTGATGCACAGTGAGTTTTAACAATGACTTCCTTCTTGCCACTGTACTCTTTGATTACAATTTACCTCTTGGTGTTGCAGCGCCTGCAGTGATGCTGGCGCTGTACCGTTCTGTCGTAGTGAAGAGAGAGCTGAGTCAAAAGGCAAAGCTTTTGATTTATCATTCGATCTACGCTCCTCCTCTCATCTATGGCCACGAGCGTTCAGCAGTGAACGAAATAATCAGATCACAGATACAAGCAGCCGAAGAGTTTTCTCCACAGGGTGAAAGGTTTCTCATCTGGCCTGGGAAGGAGAAGCCCAGGCAGCTGAGGAGAGGGAAGTCCCATGTAGGCCGCTGACCCCGTGACCTGACCAAGGATAAACGGATGGTCATGTCTCCATAGGTTGGTAGTTGAGCCAGGCTTTTCAGATGATGGATTGAACAATGCTCCATCAGATGCTTAAAGCTTGGGATGTAGTTTTATAACCTCCTTCTGCTGCTAATTTCTGCATGTTTTCACTTTTGTTCTCTCACAAACCTCTGAGGGCTTAAGTGGAACAGCTGGATTTATAATCACACTAAATTACATCCTGTTGAAGTCCATTTACTTATTACAAAAACAGCGGCTTTAATTAGTGGCCTCATTTACACATAGCCAGTTTCCAGTGAAACCACAGCATTTCTGTTGCCATCCAGCTGTTCGTTTACACATCTCCAGTGATCTACAAGAGACTTTCCGAAACCAGGTGTCACTGGTTTTGAAGTGACCAGTGACACAGAGTTGTGAGAGGCTCCACAGGTGTCAAAGCGAAGATGCGCAGAACACACAGTCAAAAAATGCTGGATTGCATTTTTCCATGTGGTACATTAACTTTTCAGTTCAACACATTTTCTGATATGCTATGTGTGGGTTACATGATGCTTCGTTCATCGGAGACGGAGAAGAGTTTAATGCAGAGAATGAAAGACTCCGTGAGACAAAGAATAATTTCCACCAAACGCTAAAATCACAGCCCCATACAGTATTTAATATGAATTTGTTCTCAAAACCAGTATGAAGTCCATTCTGCTGGTGATAAACTGAGTTCTGTAGTTTTCCATGCTTCTTCAGCACAGCATTGCCTTGGGTATTAGTTTGCAGTTTTTGAACTGCTAGCGTTGGACTCGGCTGACCGGTTATCCTGATAAATATTCACAGATGCATTTTTTTCACTATGGATTCCAAGTGAAATCCATAGTGATTGCACAGCCCAGAAGTCATGGGAACTTTATCTTCTGCAGAGTGGCATCAGCGTGTCTGTGTGTGACTTGTCTCGAGCTGTGACGTCCCCGCTCTGGAGCGTGTGCGCCGATCTGAGTTTCCTGTGCGTGGACGTCTGGATGATGATGATGTCAGTGCGCAGGCCCTGGGCAGTGAAGTCAGGCTGAGGTTTGGGAATGCTGGGGCCGCTGGACCAGAGTCCCGGGGGAGAGCTGAGAAAAAGGCCACAAGCCTCCTCCCAAAAGGCTTCGGCAAGGAACAGAGAAGGGACAACCCAGAGGGCAGCATGTTATTAGCGGATGTATTGTGATGAAGCTCTCTTCTTTTTTTGTTGTTCACAGTCAGTAAAATCTTCTTGAGTCTGTGTGATTGACCGTGCAAAGCATTGCGCACAGGAAGCAGTGGTGACGCTCTCACACCGCCCACCATAGATATTACAATGGAAAGCCAAAGCAAGTGAGCAACTGTACGCCCCCTCTGGCCTGCACCACACACATGGAAAACTACCAAAACCCTGTGCTGTGCTTATGCTGGCCAACTAGTATATATGTTCACTCACAGGAGCGCAACAAACACATTAACTATCTGTGTGTTTGTGGACATTAAGAGATGGTGGCAAAGCAAAGTGGTGTAGGTACACTGGCTTGCTTCTTTTCTGACACGTGTGAGGATAAACATTAATTTACTTGACTGACGTTAACACCCTGTTGAGTAAACATACAGGCAAACTTACTCCAGCGCCGCCACATACGACACCAACACTCGGGTTGCGTTTGGTGAGCGTCGTCGAGCCCGAGAAACGGCGCCAGGTCAGGGATCAGAGCAGCAGCTTTGCGGTTCAACCACACATGCAACGCATGCCTGTATTATGGTTTAACGGCCCCTCAGTTGTCAGCCTGGCTTGTCGACACGCTCCGCAGGGAAAGGAACAGACGGCACAGAAAACGCCTAAGCTATGAAATAAAATTTCATACAGGATGTTCAGTCCTGGTCATTCACATGTAGAATTTTAATTTGTAGGTAATAATTATATAATCTGTCAGCATTTTCTTTACAAATGATTCTGTTTTGATAGATAATATCTAGAATTATTCATACCCTTTCTCGTGATTAGTGGTGTCTCCTCATTTACTAACAAAGCAGTCAAATGACTACACACACTTATGTTAAATAAGCTTATTAGCTGGTTTAATGATTCTGCATGGGATTTACAGCTGATCCCTGCTTAACCCTTCCAAAACCTTTTTTATGAAAATAATTTCTTGACCTGCTTGTCTATATTTTTTTCAGATTCCTGTTTAGCTGATATCTAACACCTTACAAGTTGCAATGATTATTACATTTCTCTAATCAATTTTGGAGTAGAAAAATGTTTCATAGACCAGAATATTTTCAAGTGAGTTCACCATCTTCATGACAAACACGACATTTGACAATATTTGTTTAGATTATAAAAGCCAAGATCCTGAAGGAAAGCAGTGGTGACCAGGACTGTGCAACATATCATTGTGATACTATTGCTGATTATTGGGATTATATTGTTTGTCAGTTTTTCCTTACTGTTTCCCCTTCATGTCCTCATTTCAGCTACTTTTATTTTTATAACACCAATCCTCATCACTCGTTAAGTCCTCAAGTTTAGCAATCAGGGCCTGGGATAGTCCATCCAACATGCCAGATATATTACTGACATGCACTGAAATATGCAGTGCATGTCATATTTCATGCACTCCATATCACTATCCCAAACAGTCCTTTGGGATAGTGATATTGCAGATATTGATACTGAAATGCTACAATTTGAAATATTCTGCAGCTAAAAAAAAATCCTCACTGAAAAACTTGATCAATTGCATGTTCTCCTGAAAATGTACAATTTAATAATTAACTGACATTGCTATTTTGAATGTGCGCGACTTTTCCCACGCATGAAATAAAATAAACCGATACACAATGGCTAACTACCTGGGTAGAAAATCCATGTAGTTTGAGCTAAAATACTCCCAAGATTTAAATAACTTTGAAGCCATTTTTAAGCTGAACCTGAGGTCTACAATTCATTTTCACTTTCCTTCAAAAGTGCAGAGAATCCACCCAAATAAAGTAATCTAGTAATCTATTTTGCATCATCTATAAATCAATAGACCCAGAGTTTCAGTGAAGAAATGTGCTACAGGCGAAAGCAGGGAAATCACAAAATGATGATCATGAAAATGTTTTTTGAACAAAAAGTTCTGAACAAAAAAACACTCACAAAGCACAAAATATATTTTATAATGGCCAATGTTTTGATCAGCAGACACCAAGCTTTGCCCCCAAGCTGGCATAAACTGAGTCAGACGTTAGGTTTTGGAGGAGGTCACAATATGAAAGCATGCCTCTGGGCAAAGTGTGGTGTCTTCATTGGTGTACAGAAAAATTCAAGGAATCCTTTTCATTTATGTGCGTATTTTCAG
Source organism: Brachyrhaphis roseni (assembly GCA_903066815.1). Lineage (NCBI taxonomy): Eukaryota > Metazoa > Chordata > Actinopteri > Cyprinodontiformes > Poeciliidae > Brachyrhaphis > Brachyrhaphis roseni. The sequence goes on from CAEFZY010077111.1 coordinate 87,203, forward strand.
ATAATAAATGTGATTATTTGCGTAGATGAGTTTATTAGTTCTTATGCAAGTGAAATTTGGGTCAGGGTAAGGATACGGTAGGCAATCTTCTGGTTCGGAAACCTAAAAGGCAGCCAGCAGCATGTTTACATGTGTGCAGAAAAAAAACCGTGAAACTTTTAACGTTTAAGTACATTTTCATTTTTCTCACTTGTCAGATGTAGACGTTAGATTTTAACACAATTCAGCCTGATTTTCTTAGTCAGAAACTCCAAAAGACACAGGGTGAGGCCTCAACAATCACCTGGATCTATGACTGGCCAGCAGCACAGGAGCACCACAGGGCACAGTACTCTCACATTTCCTTTTCACTTCAGACTACCAGCTCAAGTCCAGCTTCTTCAGAAACACTCAAATGATTCTGCAGCTGCTGGGTGTATCAGAGATGGCCAAGAGGCTGAGCACGGAGAACTAGTAGACAGCTTGTTGTCATCATCTCATCTCCAATGTGAACAAAACAAAGAAGATGATGGTAGATTTTTTTTTAGAAACAGGGTTAAAACATCTTTTCTCATTGATGTAATTTGACACTACAGATCTGGAAAACATTAAGAGACTCCACTGCTCTGAACCGTTGCACTGAAAACCTCCTGGTTATTTCAACAAATACTGATGTTTGAACTCTTCCTGAGTTAAAACATTGGTACTGTTGCTTCTAAATGAATATGAACTTGTTTATAGAATAAATGAGCAATGTTCATTTTACTCAAACATGTACTTATAAAAAGGAAAATCAGAGAAACTGATCATTTTAAGTGGTTTCTTAATTTTTTCCATTCTGTATATTGATAAAATCTGCACTGATTTGATTGATAAAACACAGCAATTTTATGTGGCTGTTGAGTCTGGATGGCCACATAAAAAGCTATGGTGGACCAGATTTTGCCCTCAGGCCTTGAGTTTGAGACATGTGGTGTAGTCTATTGATTACATTTAAATAATAATGATAATAATAATAAGAAAAATAAATCTGTTATCCTTTCATATGCGTTTTTGTTTTGTTGCTCACATATGGTTTGTTTTTGTGACCTCATTGGAAACAGTCCCGCTGTAAAATTTCCTCTATTACATTTTAACAAAGAATCTGACAACAAAATGAGCACAAGACCCAGAAATTTTAGTTTATAACATAAAAAAAAAATCATGAACAGAACCAATAACACACCTTTTGAAAAACATCGTTCAAATGTTTAATATTTCTTTGCTTTTTCTCCACTGAAGAGTCGCTCTTATGTATGAGGGGCCGTTTAGGACAAAATTTACGTTTTGTCTCTCACACACTACCAAAACCTCTCGCATACTCCAAAAAA